>JAWZSL010000146.1:37235-93902 GCA_034769285.1 Lutjanus argentimaculatus
TTGGTTCCTTAGGTTTTGATGTCATATATCAAGCCTGACTGAATCCACTTTTTTCAGTCTGCTTTTGTTCACTGCAGTTTCTAAGCAAGAAAGACAAGATGTTTACAGTTTATTTTGCTCCTGACATGTCTTGTAACACATGAAAAACACCACATGGACATGTTAACAAGGTTAAAAACATGACTTTCACTGGAGGGTTTATTTAAAATAACGATGTAAGTTTATAAAATAGTGGAGTTTTTTGTTCCACGTGGTGCTCCTCAATGCTTAAATTTCTCTGATTTAAGACCACATTTCACATCCTCATCTCTGCTACGTGCTCATGTCAGGGATGAAAACACCTCACTTTTCTGCAAATGTCACTTTTTTCATTTGAGTTTGAGTGACTTATGTGAATAATTCAGACCTGAAGAGATGTTTTTTTGTTTGTTTGTTTGTTTGTTTGGGTTTTTTTTAGAGAAAGACGTAGGGGTATGGGTGCCAGAGGAATCTGATTAACTGGCCAACAGTACATAGGCAAACACTCTTCTGTGTCTCTTCAGACTGTGCTGGGCGGCCCTATAAGCTCACCATGCTCTTTACGTAGGGCCCCACAAGTTACACAAGGACATTGCTTCCCCTCCTGTCCATGATTGGGAAGATATTATTATCTAATAACCTATCTTTATGTAAGGAAACCCAAGAACACCTAGCAGGTAGTTTCTCATATAGTCAAATTGGGCTTCGTCTTGTTGGACTGGATGACCTGCTGCTGTTTGGACACCTGTCCTTCCACAGTCTTTGGGCTCAAGCTTCTACAGACAAATGGAAAATTGGATGTTTAAGTTAAAAGAAAATGAGTCATTTTAAGGTTGTTTTCCATTTTGCTTTACATCATCTTTTTTCAGTCTTTTTTTTAACTTTCATTTTCATTTTGATCTTGTTTTCCTTACTTCTTTTAAGTGACAAGAAATGAAAACCTTTGAAATAAGAATTTTTACTTGTTGAGGTTGTCTTGGAGTACTTGATGCTCAGTGAAAGTAGATAAATGACAAGAATGTAGAGGAGTGATTCAGTTTTTGAACATTTAATGTCACCATTTTTAAAAATAATTTCAACGGGGAAACAAATGTCTTATTGTGACAGCACATAATCAAGATACTGTATTTTGTGGATTGAATATCATGCTGTAGCTGAAGCTTAACATTTTTGGTAAAGTGTCCATTGTAGTAAAAGCAAATGTGCATTTTAATATTTACTAGTAACACATTAGATTACCTTGGAGTTGTGTGAATATTCTTTATCCTTGTTTTCTTAAATTTCTCTCAAAGGTTTTTTATTGGCTCATATTTATGTTTACTACAACTTACACAGATGAAGGTTTTATTACTGAATAAAATGCTTCTGAGAACACAGTAAAGGATTATGTCTTCATTGGTTTGTTAAAAAAAAAGTTAGTTGTTTCATAGCATAGATACATTTTCTGGAATTCAGCTTTGTTAAAGTTATTTTTATAAATTAATGATAAATATGATGATATTATCTTATTTTATTTTATTTTATTATTTGATGAATATGACCAGAGTCATGGATCATCAGCATGTTTTGACGAACAGAAAGTCAGGTGACCTCCTCAGGTGGTTTCCCATCAGCAGTTCAAAGGCGGATACATAACTCGTCCACAGGGGGGCGCTGTCACACTGCTGACTTCTCTGTGAAGGTAAACTCAGTGATCATTTAGAATCAGAAATACTTTATTGATCATTGGGGGAATATTGAGTTTTGTTAACTCAGTAAACTCAGGTATTGATCAGCAGTGATCAGGAAGAGTCTTTATCAGCCAGAGTTCAAGCCTCAATGTCACAAACAAAATAAATGATCAAGATAAAAGATGTGACACATATTTCTTTGTTTGTGTGATAATCATGAATAATATTATCTCAGCTGAAGAAGTGAGAACAAAAGATGTGAGTTTTATTCATTAAACATCTATAACCTTTTATAAAGAGCTTCATAAACAATAAATGAGGACTGAAACAGAATAAACGGAGCCAAAGCACGAGCAAAATGAAAAACAGCATCAGGTGTTCAAACATCAACAGTGGTGTTACATTTCTCTTGTTCGAGCAGTTTTCAGCGTCCACAGCTCCAAATCAGTTCAGAGGCTTTTATTCTGAAGGACAGAGGAGACGGTCCGGGTATCAAAGTATAATCCGTTTTTCTCTCAAAACGAAAGAATGGAAAAACGGAAAATGCGGCCGTATTTCCGTTTTTCGTTTTGAGACACAAAACGAAAAACGGAAGTACTTCCGTTATTTGATTTTGTGTCTCAAAACGAAAAACGGAAAAACCAAATCGAAAAAAACGGTCCAAATTTGATTTCTGGAAATTCACTTTTTCTTTTTCTATTCTTTTTGATATAACCGTAACAACGACTGACCGGAAGCGGAAGTCGCGTGTAATAACTTCACAATAAAACTTTAGCGTGCTAACCGCTAACTTCTTTTAAGATAGCCTACCGCTCTCTTTCTACACTAAAATGACCTGCGATCATTTCATTTAATCCGAGAGGTGTGTGGAGGCCGATTCAATGGAGAGCTGCAAGGAATACAAATTGTGTTTTATTAGTCCTTTGGCGATTATTTCATCCGACTGCTATTATTTCTCCACCTTTGCACCGGGCATCATTGGTTGCCATAACAACGGCGGAGGAGACTCCTTTCCCGAGTCAAAATCCTTGAGGCCAACTGGCCGTGATGGGTTCTGCATTTTAACTGCTACACTGCTGCTCAGCCTTTATCAGCAATGTAAACTGTAATGTGACCTTAATTTAACTGACAGTAAACGTGTATTCCAAAAATGTACCAAATATACAGCCCGGACCTATTTCACTGACGGACAAGGGGAACTATAAACTCATTAATTTTACTCTGGCATCTTTATATGACGCGGTTTACTCATGCTGGTTCAAAGAAAACGTAGTAACAACTTCTAGACTTGTGTGTATTAAATTATAATCATTCATTTATCAATAATATGATAGGATACATACGATGTCAACACCTTGGCGCCAGCGCTGGACACAACAGCGCCACCCCGAGTGTCTACAACGCCTGTGTTACCTGTTGTCAGTCTACTTTCTGAGTGGAGAAGTCATGTTGATTTAATTCAACAAAATGTGTCTCCCAACAAGAATAAATAATGAGGAATCTTTAATTAATAATGTATTATTATTATTATTATTATTATTTGTTTGATAGATAGATAGATAGATAGATAGATAGATACTGCCACTGCCTCAGCAGGGCACAGAATATCATCTAGGATGGACCTGCGGCAGGTGCTGCAGGTGCATCAAAGCACTTACAAACACACTTAAAAACATTTTCTTCCCCACAGCTATAATCACCCTCAACTCCAATATGCACTGACACACACGTGCAATATATTGAACTGTGAATGCTGCTAAAATGATGTCTGAGAGAGGTTTATTGCTTTGCATTTGTGTTTTTGCACTTTAAAAACTCCAGAAATGCATAAGTAATACACTCATAGAATTAAGCTTTATACTGAAAATGTGAACTTATCAAATGAGAAATTGGAAATGACCTAAAATAATAGTTTGATGTCATGTACATTTATATTTCTGGATGTGGTGGTTTATGCATTAATTGCAAATCAAACTTGTCTCATGATCTTTGTACATTCAGTTTATAAAGGTTATTCTATTCTCGTCAATTCTGGAGGGCCTCAATGCACAGGGTAGGCTAGTTGAAAGCAGCTACTGTATCACAGCAGTGGCTTCACTTGACATTACACATTCCCTATCACAGTCAGATGTTCAATGGGAATGTTTTTCATTTCATTTTATTTTATAATGCATTTGTTTATTTATTGCAAACAACATTGCAACCCTTGTTCATGGTTAGGCTTTTCCACGTGAAGTCACTTCCCACTCTTGGTGGTGTGTAGAAAAATGAGATCCTCTATGGTGTGCCTGTAAATAAACCATAAACACCTCATATGGTGTCTACAACGCCTGTTGTCAGTCTACTGTCTGAGTGGAGAAGTCATGTTGATTCTCCTCTGTTGAGGAGTACTTTGTATGAATATGAAACTGGCTATATCTGTCTATCAAACAATTAATAATAATACGTGATAATTAATATTCCTTATTAATTAAAGATTCCTAATTGTTTATTCTTGTTGGGAGACACATTTTGTTGAATTAAATCAACATGACTTCTCCACTCAGAAAGTAGACTGACAACAGGTAACACAGGCGTTGTAGACACTCGGGGTGGCGCTGTTGTGTCCAGCGCTGGCGCCAAGGTGTTGACATCGTATGTATCCTATCATATTATTGATAAATGAATGATTATAATTTAATACACACAAGTCTAGAAGTTGTACTACGTTTTCTTTGAACCAGCATGAGTAAACCGCGTCATATAAAGATGCCAGAGTAAAATTAATGAGTTTTATAGTTCCCCTTGTCCGTCAGTGAAATAGGTCCGGGCTGTATATTTGGTACATTTTTGGAATACACGTTTACTGTCAGTTAAATTAAGGTCACATTACAGTTTACATTGCTGATAAAGGCTGAGCAGTAGTGTAGCAGTTAAAATGCAGAACCCATCACGGCCAGTTGGCCTCAAGGATTTTGACTCGGGAAAGGAGTCTCCTTTGCGGTTGTTATGACAACCAATGACGCCCGGTGCAAGGGTGGAGAAATAATAGCAGTCGGATGAAATAATCGCCAAAGGACTAATAAAACACAATTTGTATTCCTTGCAGCTCTCCATTGAATCGGCCTCCACACACCTCTCGGATTAAATGAAATGATCGCAGGTCATTTTAGTGTAGAAAGAGAGCGGTAGGCTATCTTAAAAGAAGTTAGCGGTTAGCACGCTAAAGTTTTATTGTGAAGTTATTACACGCGACTTCCGCTTCCGGTCAGTCGTTGTTACGGTTATATCAAAAAGAATAGAAAAAGAAAAAGTGAATTTCCAGAAATCAAATTTGGACCGTTTTTTTCGATTTGGTTTTTCCGTTTTTCGTTTTGAGACACAAAATCAAATAACGGAAGTACTTCCGTTTTTCGTTTTGTGTCTCAAAACGAAAAACGGAAATACGGCCGCATTTTCCGTTTTTCCATTCTTTCGTTTTGAGAGAAAAACGGATTATACTTTGATACCCGGACCGGAGACCTGATCTGATGTTTGTGTTTCAGAAGCTCTCTGACTCTCTTTCTGCTTTCATTTTATTTATTTGCTTCTTGTTTTCATTTCAGAGTAAAACACTGAGGTAAAATATTGTTTCATGGAAACTATCTTGTGTTTTATTATCTTGTCTGTCCTGATAGTAGGTCAGTGACCTCTGACCTCCCAGAAAATTCACACATTTCTGCACATTAGGCTACATCACATTAACCTACAAAACATGAGACAAGATCTGAGCAGCAGAAGGTTTAAAACTCCTTCACATGAGAACAAAGTTAAGATGCCAAAATTTACGGTGGCCAACAAGTACAAATGTGCTGCAAATACAGAAACGCGCTGCATATAGGAAAAACAGATGCAAAAAGAAAACGCCGCATATCAACGGAAGTGCTCCAGGCCTCTAGGGGCAGTGCTGAGCGTCCACCCGAGAGACAGACAATGGACGTATCAATCATAGACTGTATAAAACGGTATCAATGTGTGGAGCAGATTATCCCTGTAATGAATTCATTAACAGATTTAGACCTGAAGTGTCCATCCAAAAAAGCTAGATTTCTCCAGGCTATGCCAAATGAAACTTTGGCTGTGTTCGAAACCGCATACTTACCTACTGTATACTTCCATACCCATACTATCCATACTCCATACTGCATACCCAATCGATCAGACAGTATGCAAAGCGTTTACACTACAGCATACTACATGATAACCCACAATGCATTGCGCTCCTACCCGAGCCGAAATCGACAGGCTGAAGCTGATTTCACTTTAGCTCTAAACTCTTTAAATATATCACTTTATCGAGATTTTTTTAAAAATCAGACAAGAAAGTGGCCATTTAGATCCCGAGTGTGTCGTTTATTTGTCCAAATACCAACCATTTACAATTTCATCCGGACGAATTCGGAGAAATTTAAGCTAGCCGCAGTAGGCAAACGCACTTCCGGTTATTTTCACAAAATAAAACACCCCTTTCCCTTTCTCATACAAAAAAAACCCATAGTAATAAATCAGTGCTTTTACTTTGAAAACAAGAAGCGGACCTACCCGTAATATATCTTACTTGACACTGCCGTTTGGACTGATCTCGTCCCGTTAACGGAGCAGTCATGATCCCTTACTGGCGGAGAGTCTTGTCGGCTATGAGACAGATCGGCCCGCCGTCTTCGGTACATCATGGTCGCTATCGACTTGGGTTTGTTGTCAGATCTAAGTTACTTGTATTTATTTTATTTTTTAAACTTTTTTAATCAATGTAAATCCAATGAGAAATCGCTAACATAACATACCTCCAAGCATAAAAATTGGAGGGAAAATTACTCAGCTTGGTAAATTTACATCATTAAGAAACAAGGTCATTGTGAATTGAATAAAGTTTATTAAAGTTCATTAAAATAAATAAATAATAAATAATATATAACAAAATATAGGGTTAGGGTGAGGGTTAGACGTCACATCGCGTTGCATCTTGGGTAATTTGAGTGTGAGTAGTAAGCTCATGATGGATACTCAACATTTCTGGCGAATGCAGTATGCATCCGGGAACTTCTCGCATACTCAAAAATCACATACTGCCAGTGTAGACACACTGCATACTCAAAGAGTTAGTATGAGTAGTAGGTAAGTATGCGGTTTCGAACACAGCCTTTGTTTTATGTGGAACTTAAATCTTTTTATGAATCTGTCTGTAAAATATGTAAAAACAAGAAAGCTTTCAAGACATATCTTATGGAAAATATTATGGTTCATATTACTAGATAAAATCTCTCAATTTTTGCATATATATTTATTTATTTTCTGCTTCTTTATTGATTAAATTTATTTTTATGCATCCTGATACACTGTAATTTTATTTTAGCCTATTTTGTTTATTTATTTTTGTCAAGATCTGGTTTTTGTGTGATATCTATTATGCACTCCCTGTACTTCACTGTTGTTTCATGACTGTATGATGTCATAATGTTTAATGTCATGTTTATTTGTATAATGTCTCTAATGTGATAATAAAGTTTGTTTAAAAAAAAAACGTGTGGAGCAGACGTGTGAATGAGAAGAAGAAAGTTATTGGTGGGAGGAAAATTGCAGTCGGCTGCACTTTCATAATACAGAAAAAGATGAGGCCACACGTGGAAAAAAGAAAGAAAGAAAGAAAAAGAAAAAAGAATACGTACTTTTTCATACAGCCTCTCCCAACTCCAATTTTCTCTCGGGTGGATGCTCAGCACTGACCCTAGAGGCCTGGAGCACTTCTGCTGTATGACTGAGAAGGGTCTGTCTGCGGACTGCAAGAGAGAGGCATGTCGTGTAGTGGGCGTGTCGTGTAGTGACGTCACTACAAGACACGCCCATTACACAAGGGGAAATCACGTTAAACCACGCGAGATGTAAAATGAGTCCTCTGCAAAAGCTAGAGAAAGACAGGAAGTGAAGTAAAAGAAGAAGAAACCCGCCATAAAACAGAAAAAGAAGAAGAAGAAGAAAAAGAAGACGAATAATGGCGGACCGTATGCAGACAGCGTATTTTATTTATCGTATACATAGTCGTAGCATGGGAGCAGGAGGGTCATCACACTGCTCTCTCCTCAGTAGCCTACAAAATGGAGAATTCACAAATGAATTCCCCATTAAGGATGAATAAAATTACTGTCATCACACATTCTTTTACTTTTTTACTTTACTACTTTCACATTCATAATAGTCTAACATAGGCCCCCCTTTTCAAATAAATCTACACATTATGCTCTTACACACAAGTGCTGACATTATCTATTTATTATTTAGCTCATTAATTCTTGTCCTGAGTTTTTTTTCTCGTGGCAGAGTCAAAGAAAATTTTCCACCTCAATCCCTTATGATTCATGGAAAATAAATTTTTCTGAGGCTGAAGTAATGCCAGCTTTTGTAGGCTCATTTGCTACTTTAATATTCATTAAATCCTGCCTTAAAAAAATCTTTTCCCAATTAAATAATAATAATAATAATAATAATGATAATAATGACAACAACGACATTTGTATGCTTTTGAATACATTCATTATAGGGCAAAGAAGCAAAACAGCTGAATTTTGTGCAGCTGGAACACGTTCAAAACTGTGTTAGTAGCTACTTGGGTTCATATCTCTTTAAGAACCGTGTCGTGTAGTGACGCCACTACACGACACGCCCACTACACGGCATTACACGACACGCCTCTCTCTTGCAGGCCGCAGACGGATACATTTGGGAATGACTGGATATGCGATATCTACCTGCAGTTAACTTTCACTTTCGTTCATAACCGGAGCGGGGCAGTTTCACCCAGTTGTAAGTGACGTCGATGCTCAGGCTAAATTCTCATTGGCTCAGACAGAAGTTGATGTCAGCGCCTTTTCTTGTCTTGTCCTCACTTCACCCTTGTTGCTCGAACTAGAAGCACCGCGTCTGCATTTATGTGGATAAAGAAACATATTAGTGAATCAAAGCTTCAGACTCGACAGTTCACAATGAAGATCTTGATGTTTGTGGCTCTCCTGGGAATAGGTCTACATGGCGCGACGGCAGGTGAGTTATTGATTATTTATAGACGATTGATTATTAAAGAAAAATGCTTCGTGTCTTTTTTACTGTATATTTCAAACCTGTGCTGCTGCAGTGTTTAGTACTTAATAACAGTCATTAGATTTTTTGTAATCAGTCACTTCCACCCTTGCAGCAAGAAAAAATGCTTCGTATCTTTATATAATGTGTTTAGGAGTTTATGGGGTTTTTTAGGCGGTTTTGATGTTTAGATCCAGTCCTTCCGTAATGTTTAAAAAAGTAACAAACCCATAAACTAAGTTTACGTTCGTAAATCCTGTCGTTGCATCTTATTAATCACTCACAGTTAAAAAAAAAAAACGTTTAGTCTCTCTTTTATTTTCCAGTATCGATCCATTCACGATCTTAATTAAATATACACAAATTCATTTTTAATGCTTAAATGCAATGAAAGGGAAATCATTAAAGGGATAGTTCACCCAAAAATGATAATTCAGTTATTATCTACTCGACCTCATGTCGACTGAAAGTCGGGTTTAGTTTTTTGCAGAATCTCAATGAAAGTGAATGGTGATCAGTTTTCAAACATAAAAAACATCTCCAAAACATAAAATGACTCCATTCTGCTTGTCTGCTGTAATCCAAGTCTCCTAAAGCCCCAACATGCCAAATTAACGTGAAAGACGTCATTAACACCATGTTTTTAGCCTGAATCTTTATTGTAGACATGTGTTCATGTGTGTGTGTGCACACTGTCTGAACTGTGTGTGTGTGTGTGGTGCAGTGTGTGTGTACACATAAGTGAACAGCATGTTGGCGCTTTAGGAAACTTGGATTATCCCAGAAAAGCAGTATGGAGGTATTTTATGTTTGTGTTTTTCTTTTTCTGAGGTTTTTTTTTTTTTCCATTTGAAAACTAGTCACTGTTCACCTAAACTGTTTGGGAGATTCTGTAACTGTTTTCCTGTGAAGGATGATGAATGAGGGAAAGAAGATAATGACTGAATTTTAATTTTTGGATGAACTATCCCTTTAACATCTTTACTCCACGTGCAGTGTTTCTTTAGTTTTTTTGTTTTTATTGTTTTGTTGTTTGTGATCAGAAAACTTTTTTGGCGACAAAAATGCAGATGATTCAGTATTCAGTTATATTTTAAAAGTAACTAAGTAGATTACATGCAGTATTTGTAATCAGTAACTTCCACCTTTGCACTCATATAAATAAAGAAAAGAGGGAAAAACATAAAAACATTGTGTTAAAACAAAGTGTTTTTAGGCTGTTTGTCAGTTTCAATCTTTAACTTGTTCACTAAAGTTTTATATAAAAATGTGTTCTATTGTGTGTGATATTAATTTTTGGATATTATATCAATATTTTTATTAGTTTGTTCTGTCATTAAACATATTTTCTCAGTCTGGAAACACGTCAAAACATTTAGTCTGAATTACAAATAACACAATTATGTTCACAAACACACATAATGAATGACAACCTGCTGAACATAAATATGAAGTTAATGGCGTCATATTGTTGTTGATTTTCTTTAATTACATAAAATATTTCCCATCATTCCTCAGAGAATTCCACAGTTTGACTCCACACACTGAAACACACATCTGATTTAATGTAGTTCATCCAAACTGAGTTTAGTTAGTTTGGTCCGATCACATCACACTGGTAGTTATTATATTTACTGTCTGTACAATAACATGATGTTTAGTAGAACTAGATCATAAATCAGACACTGATATTATTAGCTGCCTTTAACTATAAAAAGTATCAAGGATCAATATTGGTATTGATTTTCGTGATCCTGGTCCTGGAGTTCATTTGTATCAGATCAATACCACATTCTGTGATCTCTCTCCACCTCTATCAGATCCTTTATCATGTTATTTCAGATATGTTGGTGTCTGTGTGTCTGTATGTCGGCTGATAATTAACAAGAAAGTGAAGAAGTGAAATGACAAACGAGGTCTGAGCTCATTTAGAAACAGTGTCATCATTACATAGTTTGTCCAGCTGAGAGCACTGACAGCTTTATTTTCTAACTGTGAAATGTGCTGCTCACTTTGTATCAGGGTCACCAAAAAACTCCCAAATATTGATCAGTATCAGCTCAAAAATACACTATCAGCTGAACAATACTGTTCAGGTATTTGATCTGTTATCAGGAAATAGATTTATTCTTTGACAGATTTGATCAAGTTTTTTTGATGTGACCAGTGCAGAATTTTTAAAGTGCAGCTGAACACAGAAATGTGATCTACATGTATTCAGACAGCAGAGGACAGTGAAGGATCCTGAAAGAGACGATCGTTTAATTGATAAAACTCACAGACACCTGCAGAAAATCTTCTGTGGTCATACTTTAAAAAATCTACAATAAACTTTTACAATCAGGATGAAAAGTGAATAAAAATCAGTTCATGATGGAGGAAATGTTGATATTTAACAAAAGATAATCTTTTAATCCAGTATTAACTGATACTAATGGAAACTCTAAAATAATGTTTATCAAAAATATTGTGAGTTAAAGTTAAAAATAATTCTTAAGTTTACACAAATCAAGATATTTGAAATTTAGATACACATTTGAACTGGATCAGATATTTATTTCTTGTTGGTTACATAAAAAAAAACTTTAGAGTCAAACATTTGAAATCCACAAACAAAAAAATCTGACAACATAAAAAAAGTGAAGTAATTAATACTCATTAATAATTATGGAAAATCCAGAACAATAGAAAAGAGCAAAACAACCCACCTCCAAACTGTATAAGAAAAATTACTTCAGGATTTATCTTTTAAAAAGTCAGAGTTCAAACTTGTAATTCAAAGCCTCAGAATGAGTCATTGGTCACAATTTATTTATAAAATAGAGACCATAAGTGAAGTAATATCATAAAATACAAAAAGTTTAATCTGTTGAATATAGAAAATAAAATAAAAAGTAAAGTAAATATTTTGTTGAGAGTTTTGTGATTTCAGATTTTAAACTAATATGATAATGAGGAGTTTAATCTGCTAATGAATCATCCTGAAGAATAAATGACTCCACTAACTGGAAACTAAACTGGAGTTTCTCTTCACACTGAGATATCCAGCATTAGAAAAATATTAAACTGTTTTTACAAACTGTTTCTATCAGTGAAAGTCAGGAACACAACTGTGTGATAAAATTATTTGACATTTTTCAAGACAAAATCATCATCAAAGAGTTTCTGGAACTAAATTTATATCTATAAATGTATTTTTGTATTTACTGAACACAGATTATTAGGATGTCTTGAATTTACTGTAGTTTGTTTTGATTCTGTGTGAAAATAAATAACATTGTTCAGTGATTTTATAAAACTATGATATAAAAACTGAAATCATGACTTTATCTTTTTCTTACAGTGACTCACTCTCTGAAGTATTTCTTCACTGGATCTTCTCAAGTCCGAAACTTCCCAGAGTTTGTTGCTGTTGGGTTGGTTGATGAAGTTCAGATGTTTCACTATGACAGTAACACCATGAAAGCAGAACCCAAACAGGACTGGATGATCAGAGCCACAGAAGAGGATCCACAGTACTGGGAGAGTGAGACTGAGGGGTTGGGGGGTGAACAGCAGCTCTTCAAAGACAACATTGATATTTTAGAGCAGCGTTTCAACCAAACTGGAGGTTTGTTAATGTTACACTTTCTTTTTTTTTTTTTAGATTATTTTTTGGCCATTTGCCTTTATTGACAGGACAGCTGAAGTTATGACAGGAAAGGGTTAGAGAGAGAGGGGATGACACACAGCAAATGGGCCGCAGGCGGGCGTCGAACCGGTGGCCACTGCAGAGGACTAACAGCCTCAGTACATGGGGGGCTCGCTCTACCAAGTGAGCTATAGGGGCGCCCCAATGTTTCACTTTCTACTGATAAAATATTGTTTATATTTTCATTCTGTATTTTAGTAAACAGATGTTTACAAGTGTGTTTTACTGACGCAGATTAAACTGTTTGAGAAAAGGTTTGACTTCAGTGAAGCTTGTAGAGCAGCTTCAGGACAGTCTAGTCTGTAGTTTCTCACAGGACGAGGACATTGTTGGACTGATCCACTGGCTGCAGGGTCTCAGTGGGTGTAATGTTCAGTCCAGGATCAGGTTTAATCTGTGTCTGCTGGTCAGGACTCCACCTCAGTGTGTGTGTGTGTGTGTGTGTGTGTGTGTGTGTGTGTGTGTGTGTGTGTGTGTGTGTGTCACCACCTTCAACAGTGGAGATAAACTGTTGGTCTCAGTGGAGTCAGTGTGTCTCTGTGGTAAAAAAAAAAAAAAAAAAGAGGATATGAAGTGTGTTAGGATGTCCCTCTGTTTCCCGGCAGTCTCTGCCTCTCTGTCTGTCTCTGAGACGTCCACACTGTCCAGATGATGATTGGCTGTGAGTGGCGTCCATCCAGCCAATCACAGCAGGAGGTGTAGATCCTCTGTTTTGGTGTGTGTGGATCAGTGTGTCTCTGTGGTGAAGATGTGATATCAGCTGATGATAGATGACTGTGCTGGTTTAATCTCTGGTTTAATGCTGTCTCTGTCTCTGTCTCTGTCTCTGTCTCTGTCTCGCAGGTGTCCACATTGTCCAAAGGATGGTTGGCTGTGAGTGGGATGATGAGACTAATGAGGTTAATGGTTTTGATCAGCATGGTTATGATGGTGAAGACTTCATATCATTTGACGTGAAGACAGAGACATGGATCGCTCCAAAACAACAGGCTGTCATCACCAAACACAAGCTGGACAATAACAAAGCTTTCAATGCACAGGATAAATACTATCTCACTCAGATTTGTCCTGAGTGGCTGAAGAAGTATGTGGAGTTTGGGAGGAGCTCTCTGATGAGAACAGGTAGAATCACATGACCTGATGTAGTTTAATGGACACAACAATCTTCATATTTCTCTTCTGTTTCTAACCAACAGTAACATCACAATAAATATGAACCAACATACAGAGACACACTTTGTCTCAGTTTACACACATTTCTCTTTCTCTCTGCTGTGTTTCTGTCTGTCTCACTTTGTCTCTCTGTCTCTGACTGTCTTTCTCACACTCACTGTCCTCTTCCTCCCTTTCTAATCTGTCTCACCCTCCTCACCTCTCTTCATCTGTCTTTGTCCCCTCTGTCCCTCTCTTCTTTTCTCAGTTACACTTCAGTGATGTTTATTTTCATTGTCTACATGTATATAGTGTCTGTGTCACTAAAACATTTAAAACACATGACATCAAACAGGAATGATAATATTAATAAACAGTAAATACTAATAAAGAACCTATAAACTGTCTTTATCTTTCCTGTCCAGAGCTTCCCTCAGTGTCTCTCCTCCAGAAGACGTCCTCCTCTCCAGTCAGCTGCCACGCTTCAGGTTTCTACCCTGACAGAGCCTCACTCATCTGGAGGAAAGATGGAGAGGAGCTTCATGAGGACGTGGACCACGGAGAGATCCTCCCCAACCATGATGGAACCTTCCAGATGAGTGTTGACCTGGACCTTTCATCAGTCACACCTGGAGACTGGAGGAGGTACGAGTGTGTGTTTTCAGCTCTCTGGTGTGAAGGACGACATCGTCACCAAACTGGACAAAGACGTGATCAGGACCAACGAAGGTAAGACTGAAGCAAATTCTTATTTAGTCATGTGTTGAGTTCTGGGGGATGCTAGCATAAACTATGATGTTGTCATGGAGTCAGTGAGTTCAGCTGTGGGGTACACCATAGATGTAATATAAAAACCCAAACAGGGCATTGACACTCAGAATTGCTGCCAATTTCTCCCTGTGGCCACTCACAGCAATACAGAAAAAATTCCCCTGTGGCCTGAAAAGCATTTTCCCTATAAGCCACCATTATAAAAGAGACAGAGGGCCACATAAGAAGGAAGTAGATCTGAAAGATAACTTTTTTTGGCTTATGCACCAGGCAGGCAATTCTCATTGGACTGAATGGGAGCCAAATTTGTGTGCTGCATCTAGTTTATTATAATGCATGTATGGGTACATCTTGAGCCCTGTTTTTAGCCTACATTTGGTTACAGTTTAGCCAGTTGGCATCAAAAACATGATGCACAACTTTGCTCCAGTACATCTCACCAAACGTCAAACTTCATCATGGTGGTGCCTCAGCTGGTCCTGGTTTCGTTAACCGCTAACACATTAGACATGTTTCCATCCAAATGTAACACAGTTTTTAATTTTGAGGAAATCTGCTAAATTAAATGTGCATGAATGTTTTTTCTTTTCCGTCCACTACCATTTTATTTGGAGTTGGTTCGTTGCAGTTCATCACATGAGCAGTAGGTGTCACCAAAGATGCAACAAAATGGGGTAATTAAATGAGCACCAGACAGACCTCATACTATGAAAAACACTGTAGGAAACAGGATAGAAAACATGACATTTATGTTAGACTCGTGTTAATTTGAGGAAGGTTACATCAGATCTGTTTGGAGCCATCATGGATGTATTCTAGAGTCATGGGAGTGATGAGGAGACTGTTGGAGCAAACACAGCTCATCTGTGATGTGAGTTAAATGGTTGCTCCATCAGAACTTATTTGGAAAAAATTTTCCCTCCTCTCTTTACTCTCACTCCAGGACTTTCAAATACATGTCTCCTCCGGTAAGCAGTCAACATGGACAGAGAAACTTATTATCTTACTGTAAACAGTGCGGTTGGTTCCTCCGTGGTGCTGCTGCACACAGGTGTACAAGAAAATGCAAAGATAAATCCACTTTTTAACCCCAAAAGTTTAAAAAACAAAAGCTGAGCTCTCATCTGGCCGGTCCATCCACGGCTCCGCAATTTCTTCATCTGTGCTGCAGAAGTCTGAGAAGCACAAGTGAAAATAAATCATCTTTTTAAAGGGATACGCCAACATTTTTTTGTTTTCGTGTCTTGCCTCATTCCCGAGTCCTTGACAAGCAGATAGACACCATTCTTTCGACTGTGCATGCAGTAACAAGGGAGAGACGGGCAGAGCTTGCCCACCGCTAATTAGCTTAGCTCAAACGCTGGGAGTCAGTGGGTAGCGTTAGCCTGCCTCTGCCTACAGTCATCAGATAAACTCTTCAGCAACTCTAAACAGTCCTGTGTGCTTGCTGTGACTCTTTTTTTTTGTTGTTGTTTTTTTTTTACCGCATTATGTTACGTTATCTATTTTTAGACTAAGATTAGCACTTCATGTAATTTTCGAAAGAAATACATACAAAATTAAACCGCAGGGCGCATGCGCAAACCACTGCGGACGTGATTGTAAGTAGGTCAACAAAACAAAGCCTCTGTTTATGAGTAGAAGAAGATTGCTACTATGGATTATGGCCGACTTTGTAAGAGAGGACGAGGATGATTTCTTCGGGACTGACGAAGATCCACAACCTTACCTATTTGAACCAGAATATACGGAGAAGGAACTACATGTTTTGGAAGCTGAGCGTGCACGAAGAGAAGCTGAGACAGTCGAACAGCCTGGGGCCGAGGGGAGAGTCAGAACCGGCATGGATTGGTGGTGTAGATGTGGGGCTTGCCAACCTATGCTGACAGAAAACGAGTGCTTCTGCTGTACTGATTTATAAATCTCTCTCTCAAAAAAAGTGTCACAGTGTCCTACAAACTCCTTCAAAGGATACTCCACCCCAGAATGATAATCCACTCAATATGTACTCACCTCTATACCGATGTGAGGATGGATGAAGATCTTCAGTTCACAAAACAATCCTGGAGTTTCAGCAGAAAACAGCTAATGGCACCATGGATAAAATGTAAAAAAAAAAAAAGAACACAAAACAAACACAAAATGTCTCCATCCTGCTCGTGTGGTGTAATCCAAGTATCCGCGAGCCGCGACATTAAAATTTAACAGCAAAAGACGTAATTTACACCATGTTTTTAGCCAAAATGTCAACTGTAGCATGTAGCCGGTAGGATGTAAATATGGCGTCAATCTCGCAATAGTTTCGCACGTGCATCCTTTAAGAGTATATGAAGTCTCGCGATACGTTGACGCCATGTTTACATGCTACCTGGGAGGCAACAAGCACACAGGGCCGTTTAGAGTTGCTGAAGAGTTTATCTGATGACTGTAGGCAGAGGCAGGCTAAGGCAACCCGTTGACTCCCAGCGTTTGAGCTAAGCTAATTAGCGGTGGGCGAGCTCTGCCCGTCTCTCCCTTGTTACTGCATGCACAGTCGAAAGAATGGTGTCTATCTGCTTGGCATGGACTTGGGAGTGAGGCAAGACACGAAAACAAAAAAAATGTTGGCGTATCCTTTTAATCCCAAAAGTTTTAAACGTACACTCTGAGCTCCCCTCCTGCCAATAAAGTAGCTGGCATTAGAGTGACTCCGGTATTTCTTACTCCAGAAAGCTCCAGTCTGCCACCGACCCTCTCCTGCAGAGCTCCCCGGCTCTGAGCAGCTGTCTGTTGGCTCTGTTTCTCAGCTCCACCCGGTCCTCTTGGCACTCGGCAAAGCCCCACAATAGATGTGAATGAATACAATTGAAGTTGAAGTCAAAAGTGACCGAGTGAGCTGACATACTCCTGGGCTGAACATGTTTCTCATTTGTTGAACTCTTTTTAAAATTCTTTTTATTATAATTATGTTTTATAGCGACTTTTCCTGCAGGAGTTTCATACATTGATTCAGGGTCTCACTGAAGGAACGTGCACGCACAGCTGCAGTAGTAGAACAGCCAGTAGGAGTCCCCGGTCTGAAAAGACCTGTGATTGGTTTAAGTCTACCGTCATGGGCCAGATTCTCTAAATGCTGAAAACAAAGTCTAGTTCTGTCTCAGACCACTTGATTTACAATATGCTGAAAGGTTATTATGAAATTATTTCTCAATGATACCAAGACAATTTTGCCTACCCTAGCTTAAAATCAATGCGTGTGTCCACCTCTGGAGTCTGACAAGGGTATCAGCAAATTACTAAAAAAAAAAAAAAAAAATCATCAAACACAAAATAACACATCATTTGATTAATTTTTCGGTTTTGATTTAAATTTTAACTTCTTTTAACCATCTTTGCAGTTGTATTTTAGCTTTCAAATCCTTGTTAAAACAAACAAACAAACAAATAAACTTTTTTCCAACTATGTAAAACCATTTTAATGTGTAACAACAGTTTAGAGATTACAGACACAGATTTAACTACAAAAACTGCAGGAACTGAATAAGTGGTCAGTTACAACTAACTTTCAAGAACTCCTCGTCACTTCAAGAATCAGATCAGTTTATTTAACTCACTCCAAAATATTCCCAACATTGCTCTAAATTAAATTCATAAAAATAATTAAACAAAAAATCCATCACTCTCAAAACAAAGTTCTTGAATATTTGTCAGAAGACTGTTTCTCAACCACGGCTTCAGTTCCAACATTTACTGAAAAAAACACCCACATTACCTGCATCCAAATAGTAAAAGGTGGGGCGGTACCTGACCTGCACACAAAGTGTCTGTAATATAAGAAACAAATACAACCTCAACTTATAATAAACAAATTCATGTTAAACTTCATTTGAATATCAAAATATATGGATTAATAACTGGATGAATGTATGTATCTGTCAGTAAATCAGTCAGAATAAAGTTTATTATCCGAGTTGCTGACAGTCAAAAAGAAGTTTGAATATGATTGTCAGAAGCTCTCATTGTGCCAAAAACCAACATATGAGACAGAAACTAAAAAACAAAGACAACAAAGCTACACAAGGATAAACAAACACAGATACAGTCATTATGTTCAGACAAGATAAAAGTTTAAATTAACTGGTAAATGGATTTTCTTCTCTTCCAACTTGCTTCATCTTCATCAGGTTGTGACTATTTTTTGTTGTTTTCTGCTCAACAGGGAATCCAGTTTATGTTCCTGCAGTCATTGTTGCAGTGGTTGTTCTTGTTCTTGTTCTCGCTCTCGTTGCTGGGATTGGATTCTACGTTTATAGGAGGATGAGTGGTGAGAGTCCAAAACAGAAACAGTGTCTATTTTTTTTCCAATATTTTAAACATTAAAGTGATGTTCCACCGCAGAATAACAATCCACTCAATATGTACTCACCACTATGCCGATGTGATGATGGGTGAAGATCTTCAGTTCACAAAACAATCCTGGAGTTTCAGCAGAAAACAGGGTTGCAGCCAAATCCAGTATAATGGCAGTGAATGGAGACCACGGATAAAATGTAAAAAAAAGAACACAAAACAAACACAAAATGTCTCCATCCTGCTTGTGTGGTGTAATCCAAGTGTCCGCGAGCCGTGATATTAAAATTTAACCACAAAAGACACCATTTACATCGAAATGTCAACTGTAGCCTCCCAGGTAGCAGGTAAACATGGCGTCGATCTCGCGCTGTTTTCACACGGGCATCCATTAAGAGATATATGAAGTCTTGTGATACCTCGGCGCCATGTTTACATCCTACCGGCTACATGCTACAGTTGACATTTCGGCTAAAAACATGGTGTAAATGGCGTCTTTTGAGGTTGAATTTTAATGTTGCGGCTCGCGGACACTTGGATTACACCACACGAGCAGGATGGAGACACTTTGTGTTTGTTTTGTGTTTTTTTTTGTTTTTTTTTACATTTTATCCGTGGTCTCCATTCACTGCCATTGTACTGGATTTGGCTGCAACCCTGTTTTCTGCTGAAACTCCAGGATTGTTTTGTGAACTGAAGATCTTCACCCATCATCACATCGGCATAGAGGTGAGTACATATTGAGTGGATTATCATCTAGGGTGGAATATCCTTTTAAGTTGATGCTTTTATCCAGAGTACAACATTTTAATTTTCATTTTTCATTTTTAATCATAACAACAGAATTAATTTGTATTTTCTTTTTATTTCAGCTGCTGGTGTCGTAAGTAACATTTGTTTTTATTCCTTTCTTGTCTTTTTTGATCTGATGTGCACTCTGTAGATTAAAAAGAGTTTGTGGATTTTGTGCTGAAGAACTTGTTGCAGTGTTTGCTGTTTGTAAAACTCAGAGTCAGTTCAGAGCAGGATGTGGACTAACAATGTGTTTCTGACCTCACAGATATAAACAAGCCTGAGGTCCAAATGAGAAAAGTCCAAACACAGCAGCCTGAACACAGTGAGTTGTTTCAAACAGGACATGAACTGTTCACATCTGTTGTTTCTTTAAATTATGTGTAAAAGATCCTTCTGTGATTGTTTCTTTATTCTCTGTAAAACTTCTGAGACAGTTTGTAAAAAACTCTTTGACTTTGATCCAGAGGTGTTGTGATGTACCAGACGACAACTGTGATATTTAAAAAGTTAAATGTTGATATCAAGTCATGATAATAACATGTCATAAAACACTTATGATAATATTGTGTAAATAATCCAGCACCTCATAAACATGTTGTATGTTCTTAAAGCATTTCAGCTTCTTTTCATTCTCATTTCTGACAATCTGACATCATGACAGCCCTACTTTCAACTGAGTGACTGAAATTACAATATTAAGAGAAAGGTCCAGATGTTGTTAGAAACTTTAGAAAAACACTGAAACCAGTTTATTACATAAGATGGAAACAAATTAAAACAAACGATTGTACTTCAGAAGGTAAATACTTGATTTACACAATGTGAACAGTTAAAATTTTTGTTCTAAATGATCCTGTAAATATGTGAATTTAACTCTCTAAACATTTATAATAAATGATTTTGTTTCCTGTTTTCTTTTTGTCTCTTCAGGTTTAAGGACACATTTCACTCTGGAACAATCAGTGCAGTGGTTGTGAGTCTGTGTTCCTCCAGGTTCTCCCTCAGAGTTTCCTGCTGGTCCTGTTATTGGAGTTGTTGTAGGGCTGCTCCTCCTGTCAGTCTGCATCACTGGACTCCTCATGTGGAGAAGAAGCAATAATAGTGAGGAGCAAAGATGTTTTTACTTCACTAATACATTTAGAATAAATACCTGTGATAGTCTTGTCCTGTATATGTTGTGTTGGAAAGTCATCCCATGTATTTGACAAGCGATAGTAAAGCACAAAGTATTTTTTTTTTTTCTAATTTCACTTTTATTTGACATCTGTATTTCAGGGTTCCGGCCTTGTCACGGTTAGCGCAGTGGATGAGCAGCAGAGATCCTGGTAACAATAAAGGCAAATGTCCTGCAGAATGGTGACAGCGATATTAAAAAGATTGAACTTTAACTATTTATTGATAGTGTTTAAAGGGTAACAGTGAAGATCAGAAGAGGAAGCTGAACTCCACTGAATGAGGAGTCAACAAAATCACAACGTTTTCCCAAAAAATATCAGCCTATATAATGTTAAGGAGTGATGAGGTGAGGGGTAGGGGTTAATATTTTCTCGAAAATTACACATTTTGACCACATGATCACTTTAGTCTATTATCTGGTGGTATGAATAATTATTACTGAGACAGAAAAACATCATTTCAGCATTAATCAACATTATAATAAATAATATAAAACTGTGCAGGCTGTGTGCAGCTCGACCTGTCACTGTTTGACTCAACAGCCTCATGGAAGTGATATTTTACAATTCTTCATATTTTAAATTAACAAAATTCGTTAAATCAAATCATTTGGTGTTTTTAAAGTCATGATATTGAGCCGAAACAGATTTTACATTCTGTTCACATTCACAGACAGACGGCTCCCACTGTGCGCGCTTCAATGTTCAACATAGTCGGCTTAATAAAGTTAATGATCACTCAACGTTAAAAAGTAAAACTCTGAAAAAGTTCTCACTCACTTGGTGTGAGGCTTCAGATGGATTCTTCGGCAGTTTTTGGCATCTTTCTTCAGTGAGAGGTGCTTTTTGTCACAGTCAACTGCTGAAGGTAAATCCATCACATGCTGCAGTATTTCACCCAGATGTGTTTTAGATAAACTATAAATCCAGTGTTCTTGAAACTTTGGCCTTTCACCTGAATTTTGTCTGATATTCCAAATGTCACAGCAAATATCAGTCCAGTGGATTTTATCCTTCCAGCGCAACGCACAATTTACATCTCCATTGTTTAATCTTTTGAAGTATTTCCACACAAAGTTGGTGTCAGACATTGTGTTGTGTGTCTAATTCAGATGGTAGAGCAAAACGTTACTGTATTTAGTTCATTAATAATCAGAGGAGTTTGAATTCATGGCACTTTGTGCTTGTTAACTAATTAATTAAAGCGCTCGGTGTGCTCGGCCGGTAACACATAAGAGCAACAAAACACACACCAGCCCGCATGAAAATCAAATACCAAGAATACAGCAACATGTTATGACTTTATTTTCCTTTCCTGTCAAATGCCAATTAAATCTATCAGTCTATGGCTATTTTACAGCTGCATTTTTTCCTGCTTTGCCTAAGACTGGGGGTCGCTGCACCCCCAACTTCAACTTTGGGTGGGGGCCTAAAACCTAATGCCCCCCCTGTAGATGGCGCCTATGTGTGGGCGTACGTGTGAACTAGAAGAAGTCACTCAGTAGAGTGCAGATCTTCACCAAACAACAGATGGTGAAGCACCTACTGCAATGTCACCACAACTGCCAGACACAATCAGCAGAGCGTTCTGGCCATATTAATATGACCCACACGTACTTTGTCCCGAGCTGAAACAAGATTTCAGACTGAAGCAGTTATTGATCAGTTGAGGCCCCTAACAGCCAGTTTAGAAGAGTGAGAAGTCAGTCGTCAATGGTCGTATCAAACAAATCAATCAAAAAACAGAATTTCTGCCTCACAGTTGTCAAGCTGCAGTTTACATCCACATCTCGTCCAGACTCATATAATATCTGTAGTGAAGAATTTGAAGGATTTTAATATGGAACTTTCCACGATATTGACCTGCAACTTTGAAGGAATTTAATAAAATGTATTAAGTGTATTTTTGGAAAAATAGAAGTTATCACTATATTGACTGATAGAGATCTGAACATTATGAAGTCACGGTGAAGCTGACCTTTGACCTTTTGGATGTAAACTGTCACCACCTCAACATTTTCTCCTATTTGATATCCTTGTGTAATTTTGTCATCATTAGTGTATGTATACTGAAGTTATGACCAAAACTGTGTTTAGTGAGGTCACTGTGACCTTTGACCAAAATCTAATCAGTTCATCTTTGAGTCCAAATGGACATTTGTGTCAAGTTTTGGTCACGTCAGATGGATTTTCATCAGCTATGGTGATCCAATGCTACTTCATGATGTCATCAAACTACATCTTTTGTTGTTGTTTTAATGTGAAACAGACCCATAGTGGCAGAATTTACGTATTGTGCCTTTAAATAACAGTTATATTGTCGGACACATGTAACAAGTTTTTGTTTTTTTGTAAGTTATTGCCATTTTATTTTATATTTATACTCTCTTGACTTGCAGTAATTGCCTTAATCTTTGTTTATATTTTTATGTACTGTTTATTGTTGTGCACCAACATACCACAGCAAATTCTTTGTATGTGAAGACTTCTGAGACAGAAATGTCCAGATGTTTTTCCACAGCCATGTCTGTCAAAGTATATCTTTAGTTACAAATGAAATAAAAAATAGTTTTCTGTGTTGCTGTTGTGTCTTCCCCACGCTGCTGATGGTTGTGGTTAAAATGATTTCTAACATTATGAACTGCGTCTTTTTATCAGGCTGCTGAAGAAACTAATTACAACTGGGCCTACTTAAAATATTAAACTACCATAATTGAGTATTTTTTTACAGGGTGGGGGTGGGTGGGGTACTTGTACTTTTATGAATATTTTTTCAAGTCTGTAAATTTATTCATATTTAAGTATGCATTACATGTGTAATCTACTTAGTTACAATTAAAGTCATAATTGAGTACCGATTGCAAACTAGTCATTAGGGCTGAGTGAGACAAAATCAAATATCACAATATCTCCATATTAATACTGTAATAATATTGTAGAGAGGACTATTGATGCTTTCACAAAATATTAACAGAATAAGATTGTTGATAAATTATCATCAGTAATGTGGATATAATGACTAAATGGGTAAATAACAGAACAGTTAGAACAGTCTGGTAAGTTCAGAAAATTACATCACTTTACTGTGATGCAGCCTTTAAAACCATAATATGATATCATGTGTCATATCATGATATAAGATGATAACTAATCTCATATCACAATATCAAACTTATATTAATATATTTATCGTCCAGCCCGAATTTAAACAGAAGATTTGGATAATGGTTGAATGTCTGATATTGATGATGCATTACTGTCAGATGTAACTAATATTCTGAGTAGTTTCTGAAAGAGAATACTTTGTACTAGTGTTTTTTTTAACACCAATAGATTTTAATTGTAGTTGAGTCATATTTCGGTAATGTAACAGTACTCCTTCTTGAGTACAGATTTCCTGTACTCTTTCCACCACTGCTGTAAAGTTACTTTATTCCAGAAGTTCTAAATTATAAATACATAGTTGAACAATAAAATGAAGTCATATTCTTTCAGTTTTTATGGTGTCTTTATTTGTTGATTGATAAATACATCTTTCACATCGTCAGTGAAGCGCGCAGCCTCTGTTTTCTTGGTGTTTGGAATGAACCAAGTCGTCCAAAAACGGGGGAGTTGACACTTTTCTGCGTTTAATATTATGAAAAACAACAAATTACTCATAAATATTTGTTTGTGTAAAATTAAAGTACATATTAAAGTAACCAAAGACTGAACAGATTTATAATTGTCTTTAAAGCTGTTAGATTGCTCCGTTCTTTTGCTTCAGTGTGCAGGATGCTTCATATATCTGTGGCTGTGGTTATGAACTGTCTGTGACCTTTCATGTCAGACGAACAGCTGTTGACTCGGTCTGAAGCTTGTCGTCTTTATCAAAACAAGATGAAGAAATTATTTATATTGATCATTTTCTGTCACGTTGCATCTTCAGGCAAGATTCCTTTTTTTTTTTCTAAATTTATTTCTGAATTAAACCCTGATGTGAAAACCGTGATTTGATTTAATTCATTCATCCATGTGTATGAAAGATTTTATAAATGTAATCTGTGCGTTTTACACAAGAGCAGTGCACAAAATATTTAACTGAGCAATAAAAATCAATAAAAATAAATAAATAATTCAGGACATCTGATCTTGTTTGCCTATAGTAGGCCTATATTGAAATATACATGATAATTCTTTGTAATATAATGCTTTATATTGTTACATAATATTCTTATATTCACATTGCCTATTTTTTCTACACATTTGTGACTTTGTGTGCATCAGTTTGAGTGTGTGGTAAATGTTCAGACTATAACTACAGAAAATGAATAATTTGAGTTCTGTTAAAACTCGTTTTACTGCTGTTTTTTGGGGGTGCGTGGGAACAAAACCTGTGTTCACCACAAGTCACAGGAAATGGTCTGTTTGCACAAACAGATGCTGCACAAGA
This sequence comes from Lutjanus argentimaculatus, assembly GCA_034769285.1. Classification (NCBI taxonomy): domain Eukaryota; kingdom Metazoa; phylum Chordata; class Actinopteri; order Lutjaniformes; family Lutjanidae; genus Lutjanus; species Lutjanus argentimaculatus. Next base: position 62,358 of record JAWZSL010000146.1, read on the forward strand.
GATTTGTTGTGCTCAACCAGTCACAAGAGGATACATGATTAAAAAAACTAAAACTTGTTTGTCCTCCAGTTAAACACTCACTGACGACTTTCTTTACTGGATTCACTGGAGTCCCAGACCTCCCAGAGTTTGTTGGTGTTGTGATGGTTGATGACACTGAGGTGATTTACTGCGACAGCAACATCAACAGAGCAGAACCCAAACAGGACTGGATGAAGAAACTGATGGAAGATGATCCGAAACACGAGGACTGATACTCTGAGGAGTGTCGTGACCAACACAGCTTCTTCAGTTCAACCGTTAAGAGTCTGATACAGCACTTCAACCAAACTGGAGGTGAATTTATATTTATGTTTTTTCCAGTACAGTGTTTCCAGATTTGTCACATCAAATATGTGCATCTCACATACACACATACATGTGCACTGATACACACAAAAACACAGGCTACAACCAAAAACACACTCACGTTATCATCTCTCTCCATAAACAGCATCAAAAAAGACAAAATGCACATTTGACTTTGGAGCAGCTGTTCCAAACTCTGTGGAACAGGTCACAGGAAAAAAAAATAGTGTGTTTAAAGGACACATACAGGAAGCCACAGCTGACCATGTAGGAAATCTAACGTGTGAATGAATAAGATCGAAGGTGGAGTCAAAAATACACAGGGAAACGATGCACATTTTCAGACAGTCTCTCATGGAGGATAGTCAGTGGGCCCTACTTTACACCCAGCGTGAGGCAGATGTTGCTGTTTTTAAACAGTCAGTTGTTGAGTCTCATTCCCAGGACGTAAAATGCAGACGTTTTGAGCTGGTAAAGTGTCCTGAGCACAGTAAAATAATGAGAAAATAAGAAGGTACAGATGGAGGACAGGGTCTCTCTCTCTCTCTCTCTCTCTGTCTCTCTCTCTCTCTCTCTCCCCTCTCTCTCTCTCTCTCTCTCTCTCTCTCGCTCTCTCTCTCTCTCTCTCTCTCTCTCTATCAGGTGTCCACATGTTTCAGAACATGTACGGCTGTGAATGGAACAATGAGAGTAACAAGGTTCAAAGCTTTTATCAGTTTGGTTATGATGGAGAAGACTTCATGTCATCAGACCTGAGTACAGACGCAGAGATGCCTGAAAAAATACAGTCTTTCATCACCAAAGAGAAGTGGGACAAGGACAACAGTCGAACAGAGAAAATTTTGGATCATCTAAACCAGATTTGTCCTCAGTGGCTGAAGAAGTATGTGGAGTTTGGGAGGAGCTCTCTGATGAGAACAGGTACGATCACATGACCTGATGTAGTTTAACAGGGACAACAGTGTTCATGTGTCTGCCCTGTTTCTAATGCAGTTACATTATAATGAACGTGAAGCAACAACTGTAAAGATATATGTTTTTTTCTCTTCATAGACATATATTTTTGTTTCTCTTTCCCCTCCAGAGCTTCCCTCAGTGTCTCTCCTCCAGAAGACTCCCTCCTCTCCAGTCAGCTGTCACGTTTCAGGTTTCTACCCAAACGACTCCACACTGTTCTGGAGAAAAGAGGATAAGGAGCTTCATGCAGACCATCCTGTTGAGATCCTCCCAAACCACGATGGAACCTTCCAGCTGCACGTTGACTTCGTCCCACCAGTCAGACCTGAAGACTGGAGGAAATACGAGTGTGTGTTTAAGTTTGGTGACAAGGACGACATCGTCATCAAACTGGACAAAGAAGTGATCAGAACAAATTGGGGTAAGTCTGCAATCAGATGTGATGAATGAATGTGAGTACTTTGGTGCACAGTCAACAAATTATTTGTGTTCTTGCCGTGGACAGTCACAAACGTCTGTGTATGAACCACAGAAAGGTTTATAACTTGTAGAAAAAAATACAGCAAGATGCACAGCATGTGAGAAGGGACTTGCAGCAGCAATATGAGAAAACCTCTTCAAACATTTAAAAACAACACATCCTGAAAGTTAAAAAGAGCTGACCAAAAACAAAAAGATAATTATTTATTGTATTAACCACCAAACCAAACGTCAAACTTCATCGGGGTGGTGCCTCAGTCTGGTCCTGGTTTCCTTAACCACTAACACATTAGACATGTTTCCATCCAAATGTAACACAGTTTTTAATTTTAAGTAAATCTGCAAAAGAAAATGTGCATGAATGTTTTTTTTTTCTTTTCCATCCACTACCATTTAATTTGGAGTTGGTTCGTTGCAGTTCATCACATAAGCAGTAGGTGTCACCAAATATGCAACAAAATGGGGTAATTAAATGATCCCCAGACAGACCTCATACTGTGAAAAACAATGTAGGAAACAGGATAGAAAACATTACATTTCTGTTAGATTCATGTGAGGAAGATTTCATCAGATCTTGTGGAGCTACCATGGATGTATTCTAGAGTCATGGGAGCGATGAGGAGACTGTTGAAGCAAACACAGCTCATCTGTGATGTGAGTTAAATGTTTGCTCCAGAACCTATCTGGGAAAAGTTTTTTTTCAGTTGCCATTAAGCATATCAACTCATTTTTGTAAAAAGAAAAACACACCCCAGCAGAAACTTTTTTATGCAACATTGAGAGGGTTATTTTTCTCAAATTCTGAGATCTGGGAGGTTCCCACTGTTAGAAAACAGCAGGGAAAAAAACAACACAGATCTAAAACATTACAGTGAATATTTCAGGTTCTAGTTACAGATGAAAACTTAAAGTATTTACAACACAAAGCTCAGAACTTTTGTCTGTGTTTTAATGTCCTGGGAGTGAATTTAAAATGATGCGCGCCCCAAGGCACTACAGTGAAATATAGAGCCGGCTCTTCAGGTCGCTATAGGGGTTGAAGTATAGTAGATTATATATGTGCATGTGACGTGCTTGTGTGTGTGTGTGTGTGTGTGTGTGTGTGTGTGTGTGCGCGCACAGACAGATATGAGAGTGATATCTTCTCATCTGTTGCCCAAAATGTCAAACTATTCCTTTAACCTGCTCTTCCTGGGCAGGTATGAAATTATGTTTAGATTATTTTAGGTTGAAAAATTGTAAATAGGCCCAAAGTGTGAATGTTCTGTTGGTTCTGTTCCAGTTCGTTCTCCAGGGTTCTCCACTGGTTCTGTCATTGGAGGTGTTGTCATAGGACTGCTGCTCCTCCTCGTCCTGTTAGTCTGCATCGTCCTCTTGATCATGAAGAAGACAAATCTTTGTGTAAGAACACCCCATCTGTCATGGTCTCTGTCTCTCAGCCCCCTTCTCCACCGGCTGCAGTGTTTCTCCTCTCCCCCTCCCTCTGCTTCACTCTCCGGCCAGTCACGCCCACCTCCTCAGACCTACCCCCTTCACCGGCCGCACAGCTGTAGCTCATTGCTCATCACCTCTGTATTTAAGCCTCACTAACCCTCCTCTCTTTGCCAGATTGTTCCTCTGCAGTATGCACGACTTTCCAGCGCTCATTACCTGCCTGATCTCCCGCTACCGACCCTGCCTGTCCCCGACCTACTCTCCTCGTCTGCCTCCCGGTGAGCCTACCTGCCTTCCGTCCCCGACCACGTGCTCCGCCTCGGCGTCTTCGGCTTCTGTCTGCTCTTCTGGTTCCGACCCTCCCGCCTGGCCTCGGCTCCTCTTCTGTCTGCTCCTCAACGGTACCTCTGCCTCCTCGGACTGCTCATCAGGCTCCGACTCCTCCGCCTGGCCTCGACTCCTCTTCTGTCCGCTCCTCTACGGTACCTCTGCCTCCTCGGACTGCTCATCAGGCTCCGACTCCTCCGCCTGGCCTCGGCTCATCCTCCGCTGCTCGCTCTTCCCCGGCGTCTCTGCAGCATCAGCCGGCGCCTCCGGCCGGGATCTCCCTGCATCGCCAGCCTCGCCTACAGTAAGCCTCTTCCCCTTTTTCCCGGCCGCTCATAGACAGAACTGTTCGGGTCTGAGGGCTCACGTTCCCTCCCTCGGCCCCGCGGCCGGGCTCGGCTCCTTCCCCCTCTCAAGCCAGAGGTTCAGAGACTGTGTGTGGGCAGCTAGCCCGAAGCTTGAACTGATTACCGTGCTAATTCACCTGCTCGAGTCACTGTGTGCCAGCCGAATAAATAAAGGTCATTACCAACTGTTCCTGATTCCCAGAGTGCTGCATTTGGGTCCTACACACACCTTTTACAGCACAATCTGGCCAAGAATGGACCCAGCACACTCGTCATCTCCTCAGGCCCGTTTGGAGCGAGTGGAGGGGATGCTCCAACACCACGAGGCACAGCTAGCGTCCAACGCAGCGGAGGCTCGGCAGACAGCGTCGGCTCTGGAGCAAGCGCTAACCTCCCTCGCTAACCAGGTACAACAGCTAGCGGCCTCCTTGTCCCAGCCTGCAGCGCCCGCTCCGGCCCCTCTCCCCCCGGCTCCAGCTCCGCCGCCGGGTTTTGCTCCTGAGCCCCGGGTGGGGACCCCGGAACGTTATTCGGGGGACCCCGAGGGCTGCAACCCATTCCTGACGAACTGCTCCATTTTGTTTGCTCTGCAGCCCCAAACCTTCGCCTCGGAGGCGGCGAAGGTAGCTTTCACCGTCAATCATCTGACTGGCAGGGCCCGCCTGTGGGGAACGGCGGAGTGGGAGAGAGGCACGCCAGCTTGCTCCTCCTTCCAGGCGTTTGCCACCGAGCTACGCAAAGTGTTCGGACCTGTTCCGCTGGGACCCGACGCCACCGGGGGACTCATGGGCCTGAGACAGGGGGCTCAGACCGTCGCGGATTACGGCATAGACTTTCGCACCCGGGCCCGTCTCAGTGATTGGAATTCTGCTGCCCAGTGCGACGCCTTTCTCCATGGACTAGCACCTTACATCAAAGATGAGTTGGTTTCATTCGACCTCCCATCCTCTCTAGACGGCCTCATTGAACTGACGTCCAGGCTGGACCGGCGCATCCAGGCGAGGAGGAGGGAGTTACGTCAGGCAGGGCCGGATCACCGGCCCTCGGGCCGCCTGCGGGGGGCCCCAACCGCCTCCAGCCTGCCCCCTGAGACTCCTTCCGGGGGGGCCGAACCCATGCAGGTGGGACGCACCAGCCTTACACTGGAGGAACGAGAGCGCCGCCGCCAAGGGAACCTCTGCCTGTATTGCGGCCGAGCTGGCCACTTCATCTCCCGCTGCCCAGCAAAAGGAAGGGCTCAGCCGTAAGCGGGGGTGTCCTGCTGAGCCGAACCACTGACTCTGCCCCTTACTCACGACCCCTGTTTCACGCTCGGCTGCTGTTGGCGGGGGGTTTCCACACCCTCACCACCTTCATTGACTCTGGGGCGGACGTCAGTCTCATTGATGAGGAGCTGGCCCGTCAGCTGGGGGTCGACCAGATTCCTCTGCCTCGTCCCATTCCGGCCAGCGCTCTGGACGGCCATCTCCTGGGAACTGTCACCCACCAGACCACGCCCATTCGCATGCTCCTGTCCGGAAATCACCACGAGACCATTCAGTTCCACGTCCTGAAGTCTCCACGTGTCCCGCTGATCCTGGGCTACCCCTGGCTCCGTCGTCACAACCCCCACATCGACTGGTTGACGGGGTCCATTCTGGGGTGGAGCACCACATGCCATCAGGTCTGCCTCAAACAAGCAGCTGCACCTCAACCGTCAGTGACCTCCTGCTCAGCACCCGACCTGACGGGGGTGCCCGTTGAATACCATGACTTCAGGGAGGTGTTCAGCAAGGCCAAAGCTACCTCCCTGCCTCCTCATCGGCCCTACGACTGTGCCATTGACCTCCTGCCCGGCACCTCGCCCCCCAAGGGTCGTCTCTACTCCCTGTCCGCACCTGAGAGGGAGACCATGGATCTCTACATAAATGACTCACTGGCGGCCGGGATCATCCGTCCCTCTTCTTCTCCTGCGGGGGCCGGATTCTTCTTTGTGGAGAAGAAGGACCGGTCCCTGAGACCATGTATTGACTACAGGGGCCTAAACGACATCACGGTCAAGAACCGCTACCCCCCTGCCACTCATCGCCTCGGCCTTCGAGCTGCTTCAGGGGGCCATGATCTTCACCAAGCTGGACCTCCGCAACGCCTATCATCTGGTTCGGATCCGGGAGGGGGATGAATGGAAGACGGCCTTCAACACGCCCACGGGACACTACGAGTACCTGGTCATGCCCTTCGGCCTCACTAATGCCCCGGCTGTCTTCCAGGCACTTATCAATGACGTTCTGAGGGACATGCTCAACAAATCTGTGTTCGTTTACCTGGATGACATCCTGATCTTCTCCCGGTCCCAGGAGGAGCATGTGCATCATGTTCAGGCCGTGCTCCAACGCCTGCTGGAAAACTCTCTGTTCGTGAAGGCCGAAAAATGTGAGTTCCACGCCACCTCTGTCTCGTTCCTGGGGTACATCATTGGTCAAGGCAGCATGGAGATGGACCCCTCCAAGGTGTCAGCCGTCACCTCCTGGCCTCCCCCGGACTCCCGGAAACAGCTGCAGCGTTTTCTGGGGTTCGCCAACTTCTACCGGAGGTTCATCCGGGGGTACAGCACCGTGGCCGCCCCACTCACCTCCCTCACCTCCTCCAAGGTCCCTTTCCGCTGGTCCCCGGCGGCTGAGGAGGCATTCCAGAACCTCAAGGCCCGGTTCACATCGGCTCCGATCCTCCTGGTTCCCGACCCCGAGAGACAGTTCGTGGTGGAAGTGGATGCCTCCGATGTAGGGGTGGGAGCTGTCCTCTCTCAACGGTCTGAGGAGGACCAAAAACTGCACCCCTGCGCCTTCTTCTCCCGGCGCCTATCCCCAGCCGAAAAGAACTATGACATTGGAAACCGCGAGTTGCTGGCGGTGAAGCTGGCTCTGGAGGAATGGCGTCACTGGTTAGAGGGCACTAAGCTGCCCTTTTTGGTCTGGACGGACCACAAAAACTTGGAGTACATCCGCTCCGCCAAGAGACTGAACTCCCGCCAAGCCCGGTGGTCACTATTCTTCACCAGGTTTGACTTCTCCCTCTCCTATCGGCCGGGCTCCCGTAACATCAAGCCGGACGCCCTTTCTCGCCAGTTCAGGGAGAAGGAGAACTCCGCCCCTGGCTCTGACACCATCCTCTCCGCTCCCCGTCTGGTGGCGTCTCTCTCCTGGGAAGTGGAGGAACGGGTCAAAGCTGCCCTGGCGAACCAACCGGGTCCCAGTGCCTGTCCCCCCGACCGCCTGTTTGTCCCTCAGGATTTAAGATCTGAAGTCCTGCAATGGGCACACGGCTCCCGGCTCACCTGTCACCCTGGCATTCTACGCACCAAGGAGGTGCTGCAGCGACGATTCTGGTGGGCTAGCTTGGATGAAGATACCAGGGACTTCGTTAAGGCCTGCCCTATCTGCTGTCAGCAGAAGTCCCCTCGTCAGGCCCCCGCCGGCTACCTGCACCCCCTGCCTGTGCCACATCGGCCCTGGTCCCATATCTCCCTGGACTTTGTCACCGGTCTGCCACCATCGGGTGGCTACACCACCATCCTAACGGTGGTGGATAGGTTCAGCAAGATGGCTCACTTCGTGCCCCTACCTAAGCTCCCCGTCGGCTAAGGAGACCGCCGAGCTCGTTCTGCAGCACGTGTTCCGGCTCCACGGCCTCCCCTCTGATGTGGTCTCCGATCGTGGCCCCCAATTCACATCAGTCTTCTGGCGGGAGTTCTGCGGTCTCTTGGGGGCAACCACCAGCTTGTCTTCCGGCTACCATCCTCAATCCAACGGCCAATCAGAGAGGATGAACCAGGAGATGGAGACGTCCCTTCGCTGCATGGCCTCCAAGCGCCCCTCGACCTGGTCCAAACAGCTGTTGTGGGTGGAGTACGCCCACAACACCCTAACCAGTTCTGCCACAGGGCTATCCCCCTTCCAGTGCGCCTACGGCTTCCAGCCTCCTCTGTTTCCGGCCCTGGAGAAGGAAGTCTCCTGCCCCTCTGTGGAGGTCTTCATCCGCCGTTGCCACCGGACCTGGACCCAGGCCAGAGCTGCGCTCCTCAGGGCCGCAGAGCGTTACTCCACAGCCGCCAATCGTCATCGCTCCAAGGCCCCCACTTACCTGGTGGGGCAGAAGGTGTGGCTCTCTACCCGGGACCTCCCCATGAGGGTCGAGTCCAAGAAACTGGCCCCCAAGTTTGTTGGGCCGTTTGTCATCGAGAAGGTCATCAATCCTGCTCAAGCTCAAGTTACCTCGCTCCATGCGGGTTCATCCCACATTCCATGTTTCCAAAGTCAAACCTGTGAGTGAGAGTCCGCTGATGCCTGCATCGCAGCCGCCACCTCCTCCCCAGATCATCGACGGGGGTCCTGCCTTCTCGGTTCACCGCCTGTTGCGCTCCCGTCGCCGGGGGAGGGGCCTCCAGTACCTTGTTGACTGGGAGGGATACGGCCCTGAGGAGAGGTCGTGGGTCCCGGCCCGCCACATCCTGGATGCACGGCTCATCCGGGACTTTCATCGCCGCCATCCTGACCAACCCTCCAGAGTTTCCCCGGGAGGGTGTACCAATGCAGAGACTCTGTCCCCCCCATCATCGGAGGCGTCTGGGGACGAAGAGGAGGAGGAGGGGTCATCTCCAGATGGGAGTGACTCCCCCATTGAGAACGAGGAGGCTGAGATGGACGTCTCGGACGAATTCTAGCCCTCCTCCAGGCCCCCACCACCCACCCGGCCTGGGGGGTGCCTTTGGGGACGTCAGGGGCCGTCCCTTGAGGGGGGGGTCCTGTCATGGTCTCTGTCTCTCAGCCCCCTTCTCCACCGGCTGCAGTGTTTCTCCTCTCCCCCTCCCTCTGCTTCACTCTCCGGCCAGTCACGCCCACCTCCTCAGACCTACCCCCTTCACCGGCCGCACAGCTGTAGCTCATTGCTCATCACCTCTGTATTTAAGCCTCACTAACCCTCCTCTCTTTGCCAGATTGTTCCTCTGCAGTATGCACGACTTTCCAGCGCTCATTACCTGCCTGATCTCCCGCTACCGACCCTGCCTGTCCCCGACCTACTCTCCTCGTCTGCCTCCCGGTGAGCCTACCTGCCTTCCGTCCCCGACCACGTGCTCCGCCTCGGCGTCTTCGGCTTCTGTCTGCTCTTCTGGTTCCGACCCTCCCGCCTGGCCTCGGCTCCTCTTCTGTCTGCTCCTCAACGGTACCTCTGCCTCCTCGGACTGCTCATCAGGCTCCGACTCCTCCGCCTGGCCTCGACTCCTCTTCTGTCCGCTCCTCTACGGTACCTCTGCCTCCTCGGACTGCTCATCAGGCTCCGACTCCTCCGCCTGGCCTCGGCTCATCCTCCGCTGCTCGCTCTTCCCCGGCGTCTCTGCAGCATCAGCCGGCGCCTCCGGCCGGGATCTCCCTGCATCGCCAGCCTCGCCTACAGTAAGCCTCTTCCCCTTTTTCCCGGCCGCTCATAGACAGAACTGTTCGGGTCTGAGGGCTCACGTTCCCTCCCTCGGCCCCGCGGCCGGGCTCGGCTCCTTCCCCCTCTCAAGCCAGAGGTTCAGAGACTGTGTGTGGGCAGCTAGCCCGAAGCTTGAACTGATTACCGTGCTAATTCACCTGCTCGAGTCACTGTGTGCCAGCCGAATAAATAAAGGTCATTACCAACTGTTCCTGATTCCCAGAGTGCTGCATTTGGGTCCTACACACACCCTTTACACCATCGGTAATGTGAGTATTTAGTACAAGAGTGAATTCTACAGCTTTGTTGGGAACCTCTGTCTCCACTGTGAAGTGATTAAAACTCATCTGTACCAGCCACAGAACTGAAAGAATTTTTCTCTTCCACATTATGGCTTTTTTCACAGGATGTCAACATGGACCAGAATTTATCTGACCAGGTGGCAACAGAGGACGACAACACTGCTGCTGCTGACAATCTACTCATCCAAGAAGTTAGAGTTTGAGAAGCTTTCTAAAACTGACATGTGAACACAGTTTAACAGACACTTCCTAACATAGACAGATGGTATCACTTTGACAGGGATGTTGAAGGAATAAGCCAAATTGGCCACCAGCAGATTGAGTCAGATTGTATTGTTAATTATCCTGTCCAGGTTGTCTTGAATTATAGTCGCTTTTGTTGTCACTCAGACCTCTTGAATAGCCCGGCCCACAACCCACTGTTTTCAGCAAGTCTTGTGTTGTTCCACATGGTGCTCCTCGTAACAATGCTTGAATTTCTCTGATTTAAGACTTCACATCCTCGTCTCTGCCACATGCTCATGTCAGGGATGCAAATACCTCGCTCTTCTGAGAACTGTCACTTTTTTCACCTGAGTTTGAGTGACTTATGTGAATAATTCAGACCCAAAGAGACAGTTTTTTTTGTTTGTTTGTTTGTTTGGATGTAGAGAAAGTGGTGAGAGGTATGGGTGACAGAGGAATCTGATTAACTGGCCGCTGGCACATAGGAATACGCTCTTTTGTGTCTCCTCAGACCGAACCGGGTGGCCCTATAAGCTCACCATGCTCTTTACATCAGACCCCATAAGTCACACAAGGGTGCTGCCTCCCCCTCGTGTCCAGCGCCCATCAGTGTTTACAACTTGAGAACATGGAGCAGAGCTTTCCTTCAGGAGGAACAAAAGCACCATGAGAGTGAAATGCGAGAACAGCAATCGGGTAAATGTGTGCCGCCAAATTTTGGTTGAATCAGACTTTAGAATTGTCAACTCCTTATACACTTTATTTCCATATTCAGTCTGACATCATCTCCACTCTAAATGATGTCCCTGTGGAAGGGGGGGATTCGATTTTCCCGAACCAGTCACTGGAGACCAGCATCATTTTGAGTCGACATCGGTGCATTGCTATGACGGCATACTTTGTTTTTATTCCCTCAAAGTGTATGGTTTCATTGTGCGTTCAAATGGGTGTCATGTTTACCACTTTCACAACACAAATCCACATGAACAGCCCCCGTCATGTTGTGTTTTTAAGACACTGTGAAATGGAAGTTTGCGAGTTCCATTTGAACGTAGCATTAGAGTGTGTAATAGGTGGTTATGTTACTTTAGTGTGCTGCTGTGTGTTGTGTTTGCTGCCACTGAAAAAAACTACAAGTCAGGTTAAAGACAGTTAAAAAAGCAACCAGAGATCCACAAAATACGCTTTGGAGCTGCGAAGCTATATCACTTTGTAGCACACCCCTCTGGTATCTGCACATATAGAAACAAATGCTCATGTCGGTCGCATTTGCTTTTGGTCATGGACTGACATGCAGTTAGCTCATAGCTGCCGATTAACTAACTCTAACTGTGCTGCTGCATAAACACGTTACATAAACAAGGACTTTTATTTCTTTTCTGTGGCAGCAAACACAACACACATCCTTTCAGTAACTATTATACTGCACACTGAGCTGATTTCCACACTTCTTCAGTCGACCTAAAACAGCTTTGATAGCAGCGTCTATAGCAGTAACCAAGCTTGGCAATAGTCTGATTCACCGGATGCACACTGCAGCTATAAATCTGCCATTGGCCAATTGTTTCAAGTGGCATCGTGGCGTCCGCTATCTACGTTTTCAAAGCTCCTGGGGAAACAAGAAAAACCTCCAAGCTGCAATCTACATGCTAAAAATGGCAAATTAGCACCTGGGATGCTCGTAGTATGAGTGTAAACGAACTAACAGCTGTTACCTTTTCTTTTGCAGGGATGTAGTCTACCCAAGACGTTTGTGACTGGTTTAAAGAAAGGCTGGCTGGTTCCACATGTATCCTTGTGGAAAGCCTGTTCATCCAGACGTGCTGTGGAAAATGATCACAATCTGAGTCTGGAATCTCACATAGTTACACAGAGAACTTAAGTGATAAAGTGTGACTTTATTTGATTTATTAACCAGAGCAGGTAAAACCTCCCTCAGGCAGCCTGAGGGACTGTTTGAATGAGAGGACAGTAACTGCATGTAGTTAACTGGTCCCCAGTACTCCAATTATGTTACTTTTCTTATTCAGAAAATAAAAAAACTTAATTTAGTGCTTAACACCTGTCTGTCTTTTACTGGTTCCAGTAGATTAAATATTACTTGTTATTCAAACGTATAGCACTGGCTTTCATTACATGGTTATATGATATTACGCTGTCACATTTTTTAAAACTTTTGTGAGCTCTTTCTTTTTTCACCACACGTTTGCATCCCTGTCACATGTTGAGGTTATTTATTACTATACATATAATATATATGTCAGATATTTCTGATAAAGCATATTGCATCAGTATTGATTACAATTTTACTTTGAGCGCAGTGTGAATTTAGCTTCTACAGGCTGTCAGACAAATGGAAAATTGGACATTTGAGTTAAAAGAAAAGGAGTCCTCTCAAGTTTTTTATTTTATTTTACTTTTTTAACTGTTTAATTTTCATGATTGTGATTGTGATTATTGAAGTATAATTTTTACTCTGCTTAATAAACCAGCACACACATATTTAAACTCATTCAACAATGCTTGACTCGTTTCCATTTGGACTTGTACTGTTTTCTTTGTCTCTCTGCCTGAGAGTGTCCCAGTCTCACCAAAGATCACTACATTTACCATCAACACTAACAGGATAGCCACATGAAAAGTGTCAAATCTTCCTTTTAATGTGTAACAATGCAGTCATGATGATTTCATGCACAAGATTAAGTCATTTTGACTTTACACGATTAATGCTTAACAGTGAATCAAATAATAAATGTTAAATTACTTCATGCATTACAATTTGTACACCACCTAACAGGGTGTATTTAGTCATATTTCCAGCCTAAGGCAAAGATAGGTATGGGGCCCCTCGTGTCACTTGTTCTCCCTTTTTTAAATCCTTGAATGAATAATAATTCTTAAAAACTTTTAAAAACTTTTTTGGTGGAGTGCAGCTTCCTCATTTGTTTTACAATATTACAATATTTTAAAAAGAAAGGTAACTTTTCAAAGTAAAGGAAGAAGTAAAACATTTATATTGTTTCTCTTTGGTCACAAAAAGAAGTTTCATTCAGCCCAAACCAAACATTGTAGTAATGATTTGTGAAAAATCAAAACTGGTAAATGTTAAGCTAAAATTTAGTAAATTAAATTTATGTGAAATATGAATGGTCAATATCTAACTTTCAGTTAAACAGGAAGCAAAACAGCAGAGTATCAGCCAACTACCAATCAGATATGATGGTAATCTTGATGTTGAAGTGATGACTGACTTGTGACAACAATGCTGGTTGTAAAAATTCCCTGACTGGGGAGTTTTCTGTGTAAATCTGAGATATAAATACACATTGAATAAAGGCACCCTTCAGCTGCAATATGTGACATAGTCAGGAAGCCATTTTTAACCCATGACTGATGCTGTTTAACCTGGGATTAATGCTGTGAAAGCGACTCACAACACAAAAGACGCATGTTGTAGGTAACTCACTTGTCAATCCATGCTAGTGACATGAAAGTCACATGACATGCAACACTATAAACCTTACAAATTTTGATAATGCTTGGGTTTTACATGGGACATGAAACCCAGTCATCTGGGTCAAAATCCTGTGTTTGTTTGAGTCATCCATCCACCCCACATCCTCCATCTGTGGACTTCATCCCTCTTCATAAGTTTAAGTTTAAGTTTAAGTCATACTTTATTAATCCCCAAGGGGAAATTACAGTTTTTTCACTCTGTTGTCATTTTTTTTTTTTTTTTTCTCTACATACATACGAAATACACACGCACATGCAGACATGCATCAGGGAGAGGTGTCAGAGCGAGGGGGCTGCACACACATACATATAGTCAGGTGCGCCCCGAGCAGTTAGGGGTTCGGTGCCTTGCTCAAGGGCACCTCGGCAGTGCCCAGGAGGTGAACTGGCACCTCTCCAGCTACCAGTCCACGCTCCGTACTTTTGGTCCGTGTGGGACTTGAACCGGCGACCCTTCGGTTCCCAAGCCAAGTCCTTACAGACTGAGCTACTGCCGCCCTGTCAACAGCCCTGGGGCAACTTATACAGCCGTGGATGGGTTTACATTGAAGTTCAGCCCAAAGAAGTGTCGAAGAAGTACCTTCAGCCCAAACCAAACATTGGCAAATGTTCAGTTAATTAAAGTTAGTGTGTGTGTGTGTGTGTGTGTGTGTTGTGTTTCATTTCTAGCTTTATCTTTTTCCCCAACAAACCTTTTTCCTTCTTTTCTTTACTGGGAAAGAACAAATGGAAACTCTTCAAATGTTTGAACTTGTAACTAATGGTTTCTTTCCCTAATGATAGTGCTGACAAAATAGTACTTTTGAATGTATGTTGCTCCAAAACCTGTATTGTGACTGTGACAGTTATCCATGATGTCATGGGCACAAACACACCCCCATATCATCACAGATGCTGAAAAAAATCTGCATGGTCTTTTTCCTCTTCAACCTGAAGGTCACAACATCCATGATTTCTGAAATTCCGACTCATCAAACCACAGCACACTTTTCCACTTTGCGTCAGTCCGTCTCAGATGAGCTCGGGCCTCAGAGAAGTCTGCAGTGTTTCTGGATGTTGTTGATGTATAACTTTCTGTTTGCATGGTAGAGTCTTAACTTGCATTTGTAGATGCAGCCACAACGGTTTTACAAAGTGTTCCTGAGCCAATGTAGTATCCTTTATACAATTATGTGGGTTTTTAATGCAGTTTTTTAGTGCAGTGCTGTCTGAGGGGTCAAAGGTCATATTCATCCAATGTTGGTTTTCACCCTTGCCCCTTATGTGCAGAGATTTCTGTGGTTCTCTGGAATCTTTCAATTATATTATGGATTGTTGATGCTGAAATACATAAATTCCTTGCAATTTTGTGGAGAAATGTTCTTGAACTGTTGGACTATTTGCCCTCGCAGATTTTCACCAAGTGGTGAACGTCACTCCATCCATGCTTGTGAACGACTCAACTTTTCACAGAAGCCCGTTTCATACCCAAACATGATACAGTTAACCTGCTGAATGTTCCAAACAGGTGATTTTGAGAATTCAGACTGAGTGTTTATTTACAAATAAAACAGTCATGTTCATCAGTTTGAACATTAAATTTAATTTTGTACCATATTCAATTGAGTACAAGTGTTTTTATTTATGTTTTACACAGCCCTCTCTTTTTTTTTGGGATTAGGGGTTTGATAGTATCTATTGTTAGTGGTAGTCAGAAGATTTTAAACTTTATTCATCAAACGTAGAGGGACGTCAGAAGCTGATTTCTTGCCAAACTCTCTAATCATCTGAGTGTCATCTTGCAATCTATGAGGAAGTAAAAGGTGCATTAAAAATAGCAGCATGTCAAACAGGTTTATTATATTTTTTTTTACAAGTAAATCCGTGTGACTGAAGACTGTGGAGATAAAAAATACCATGACAGAGAAGTAGGGGAGACTGGGGAGTATTGTAACACCAGGTTAGTTGTAACACTCTCAGTTTAACCAATCACAGAGCTGCAGTGATGTCATCAATTTCTTTCCCTTTTTAGCTCAAAGGAGAATTGGTGTGTCTTTGTGAGCAATAATTGGTATTTTCTGCCCAATAATAGGATGTTTTTTGCCTCATGTTCATTGTATTGTAGATAAAATATTTTGACTTATATAACCTAAAGCTGCAGTTTCTCTTGTTTATTTTGATGCTTTGTATTCATGCTACCTTCAAGCCCACATGCTGATGGATTCTTGGGTTGGGGGTAGTTGTACCAGTTCATTAAAATTTCTGCATTGTGGGCACAGAACACTTTGTAAACTGAAGACAAAAAGAAGCGTGGGTCAAGTGTGAACATTGCCAGTTGTTGGCCCACAAAGTCTGCAGCCCACAAGCAGCTATTTGTCTCCTTTGAGACAGTGATTGAACCCTCATGTGACACATGCATATTCAAAAAATACAGTCCAAACATGAATTTAGAGATATAATGGAAACTTAACTCAACTTAACTTAATTCAAAACTGTTTACTCGTCATTAATCAATAAAGTTTTGTCACATATTGGAGCAAATTACCTCTCATTGTTACATCTACATCCAGAGTTGGGGTAGGTTGTAACAATGGACTCTTTGTATTTGAGATTAACTAACATAATCTGTGATTCTGTAGGAGATGTACACATGAGTTTTACTGTAGTAGACAAATATGTGCACCATGCATCAACGTTTGAGATTTCTGGCATGAGCAACCACTGAGCTACTGATGCTCCACCAAAAAGTGTTACTACCATCCTTGGTCTCCTCTAACGTTTTGTTTCTGCGTACCTTGACTACGTCCGCTGTAACTGCTCATTTTTGTCTGTAAAACAAAGGCAAATAAAATCAGATACACATCAAACATCATACAGGAATTTAGTGGCATGAACTGATCTTTTCTTGTTAACTTAACACAAAGTTTTTATTTTCAGACCACATCAAAACTTAAAAACTTGAGTTGTTCTGACTTGAAGCCTGCTGAGTTTATTAAATGTACTGCTGTGAGTTCACTCAGCTCATTATGTTATAAGCTGTAGCTTCAGCCTGCACCTTTTTCTGGTCTGCAGAAGTGTCTCAGTTATGTTAAATTACTTTACTGTGATGTTTTTCACTGCTTTATTTAAGCACCTGACATTTTTCTGTAACAGCATTTATTTACATGAATATCAAGATTTATACAGGTTTATCTCATTTTTACTTGCAGACCAAAATTCTAAATTAAATTGAGAGACACTTCACCAGCATGTTGGACTTCCCAGCATGCAGTTGTCTGAGAGTTAAGTTAAAATTATCCCCTTTTGTAGTTTGAAAAATAAAACATACAAGATGGAAACTTGCTGTGTATCTTTAATACGTCGTAAGATAATAGTTGTAACCATGATTAGGGTTAGTTTCATATTCCTTCACTACCCCTGTACACTTAGTTGATTCAACTTATTATCTTCAGTTTATAGAACTTGAATGTTTTCTCAAGTTCAACTTAACTCAATCTGTTTTACATTTTCAAAACTCAAAAAACTTTGAATTAAATATCCAACCCGTGTTCAGTCAACTCACATTTTTAAAGCAGCAGGGGGAGCTTACATTTTCAGATTGAAAATAAAAGACAAAATAAGGATAAAAAATATAAGATAAGATAAGATAAGATAAGATGAACTTTATTGATCCCACACCGGGGAAATTCACTTGTCACAGCAGCTCAGGTAGTACAGATAGAAAGTGACAATAAAGTACTTATAAAAATTAAGATAAATACCTATACCTATCAGATTTAAAAATATATATATAAAATGTAAAAAATATAAAATTTAAAGTACTAAATACGGGCTGTACACACAAGACTATTTACAATATATACACCTTTCACTTGTACATATGTGGAAAAAAAATAGGGATATGTGGATATATAAGCATATACATAGGTGTATAAGAAGAGTAAGACACATTGGGCATAAAACATTGTGTTAGCATTGATAGTTCTTTCTTGTTTGGTTTTTTCTTAAGATTTAAGTTTGGAGAACTGATTTAAAAGTTGTCACTAATTCTAGCAGCTGAGCCCTGCCTGAGGATCTGAGGCTGTGCTCTGGCTCAGAGGGGAGCAGAAATTCAGCAATGTGGGAGCTAAACTATGAAGTGCTTTATAGGTAATCAGTAATCAACTTCTTTTTGGCCTGGATACAATGATTTACATTAATCTAACTGAGATGAAATATGATCCTCTCAAGTGTAGGCAGAGAGAAAAATGACCCGTGCTTCTCAGTTGATAAAAACAAGATTAATTTGTTTTTTTTAAATGAGGGGTCACGGTCAAATATTGCATCCATGTTTCTGGCTGCTGATTTGACAGTTGTAGACAGATAGTCAAGATGTTTTTGTTACATAAGGATGGGATTTGAAGGCCCATTTACTACTATTTATTTTTCTTCTAGCTGGAGAAAATCATGTCCAATGTGTTAAATTCTGTGTCTTACATGATACAATGTGTTTTGGACTTCAGCAGCAGACAAGCACAGACAAAGAGCTTTAATGGAAGCAGAAAATGTATCACGTTTCTGAACACACTGTTGAACTCTGTTGAACAATATGCTCTAGATGAATGAATCTGTATTTGTCAAAGCTCAAGCCTTGCTGTTGTTGTACCTGTAGGAGATCACTCACAGGTGGAACAATCCTCAGATACGCAGAGAATGTAAACAACCAGGAAACATCAAACCAGGAAACAAAAATATAAAACCAAGTGTTACGGCCTAGAGAGAGGCCTTTTCTTCTCTTTTGCTCTACCTCTTTGCTGGCTGTGTTTTCTGTGTTTCAGGTAGGGGGGAGGTGTCTTTTTGAGACACCAATCTGGCACACCTGAGCAGGCCAGGCTCAGGAAGCTACAAAAGCAGACCTGCTCACAGATCTCGCTCTCTTCTCCATGGCCTGCAGACTGGGACTGACCTTTGTTTGTTTGTTTGTTTAAGTTGATTTACTGACTGACCCATCCAACACAGCATGCACACTGACAACCATAGTTTATTAATTTTGTGGTATTTAATTAATTACTTATTTCAGTAAACTTTTTGTTAAAACTTGGCAGATTATGTGTGGTCTCCCTTTTTTGTCACACACCATTGAGCCAGGCTGTGACTCTTCTCAGATTAGCTCTACTCCTCAAGATGAAGAAGCTCATGACGCTGCTCCTCTTCTGTCATGTTTCATTTGCAGGTAAGGTCACCATACACATTATGATCAACAAACACATTTTTAATATTATTTTCTAGCACAAAAAAATGGACCCGTACAGGCTAAAGATGATAAAGATAGTCTGATGTATGGAGTTACATTTCAGTTACATAGATACATATTACTTTTTCTATTGCATTTAATATAATGTTTTAACATCATGTGAAGTATAACTTTTCATTATCATATTCAGTATTACTTTAACTGTCACATGTAGTATTACTTTTCATTAGTGCCATTTACGATATTACGTTTAATATCATGTGCTATTTTTACATTCATTATTTAGTGTAATATTACTTCTTATCACGTCTCAGTATCAGTGCCAACATTTCTTTTCAATGTAATTACCTCTTTTTCTATTTTGTACTTAACTTATGTTCCTTCTATATTTTTCTGTTAGGCACTTTTTTGCATTTACACTTTATATTTCATTTTATATTTCATACTCTATTGTTGTTATTCTTATGTTGCTGTAATTTCTGGAGCACAATAATTTCCTTTGAGATTATTAAAGTTCTATTTTATCCTAACTTACATGGACCAATCATTAAAATTATATACAGTGTGTTCTCATTATTGAATATTTATACACACTTTGAATTCAGTAAACATGCTGCAAAGTTGTGTGCAAGTCAGTTCAAATTTCAGGAGTACTATTACACTGTGTGTACTGTCATTGCTGCATAACAGGAACAGCAGTATATTAAATACCTCTTGTCTTGTGGGAAATGACAACAATTTAAACAAAAACATATTGAAGACAAATACAGTAGAATACATTTCTGTCACTTCCTGTTTGTCTTACAGTGAAACACTCCATGACCTTGTACCTCATGGGTTCTTCTGGAGTCCCAAACATCCCAGAGTTTGAGGCCATCGCAAACATCGAGGGAGTGATTATGACTTACTATGACAGCAACATAGAAACAATAGAACCCAGACAGGACTGGGTAAGAAAGTTCATGGAAGATGATCCACAACACTGGGAAACAAACACTCAAGACTGCAAGCATTATCAGCAGCTCTTCAAAGACGAAAGTGAAAGTTTAAAACAGCGCTTCAACCAAACTGGAGGTATGTTGATAACATTTTTTTTTTTTCCTGGCTCGCTGGTTTATTCATTTCTCAGTTAGACCAGATGGATTAGAATAACTCTGCTGAGATGGTCAACACTTAAAATCCTTTACTTGACAAAAACTACTAACGCCACTCTTTAAAGTGATATTCCACCCCTAGATGATAATCCACTCAGTATGTACTCACCTCTATGCTGATGTGATGATGAGTGAAGATCTTCAGTTCACAAAACAATCCTGGAGTTTCAGCAGAAAACAGGGTTGCAGCCAAATCCAGTACAATGGCAGTGAATGGTGATCACGGATAAAACGTTAAAAAAAGAACACAAAACAAACACAAAATGTCTCCATCCTGCTCGTGTGGTGTAATCCAAGTGTCCACGAGCCGCAACATTAAAATTTAACCACAAAAGACGCCATTTACACCATGTTTTTAGCCGAAATGTCAACTGTAACCTCCCAGGTAGCACGTAAACATGGTGTCGATCTCGCGATATTTTCACATGTGCGTCCATTAAGAGATATACGAAGTCTCGCAATACATTGCTCTCTGTATTTACCACTACAACCCTTTTTTTTTTTTTTCTAATATATTTTGCAGTATAACATTATGATGATCAAGTTAAGAATTGGATCTACACTCAGGTAAAAGTCATTTTAAAATCAAGGAAGTCTGACATTAATCTTGGTTGTAGTTGTGTCAACAGTACAAGGAGCCAAAATCTAAGTCATAAACTGATGATCACATAAATATAAAAAATCATCACTGCTTGAAGTGACAACACACGAGGTCTCCTGTGTGTTTAATTTTGGGGTTAGACTTAGGTTTTCTCTAGTTTATCCAGAAAGGGATGATACGACCCACAGCCAGCTGACAAGAACACGCACACTCTATGTGATGCAGGACATAATGCGCCATCCCTGGTCGAAATAGAAAGACTTTCCCATAAGCTTACATTTTCACAGAGGTCTGAGAAAGTTGACCGAGGTACAAAGTTTGCTTAACTGTTACTGGAGCACAAAGCAGAAAGGGGCGGGGCTTAAGAAGTGTCAATTCTTGTTCTCTGTAAACCTAAAAGTGAAGTCACAGGTGCTGAATGTGTCACTCAGAAATGGTTGCTAATAAAGTGATAATTCAGTCTGCTAATGACAGTGTCCCTCTAGTGAACATGTGATATATGTCGAATCTCACCTCAGTGTCTTTGTCTCTCTCAGGTGTTCACATTAAACAGCAGATTGTGAGCTGTGAGTGGGATGATGAGACTGAAGACGTATATGGTTATAACTGGCACCGTTATAACGGAGAAGACTTCCTCAAGTTTGACTTGGAGACGGAGACATGGATCGCTGAAAACCCACAGGCTGAAATCATTAAACAGGATTGGGACAGAAATAAAGCTCTGAATGGGTACTGGAAGAACTTCCTCACCATCACATGTCCTGAGTGGCTGAAGAAGTATTTGAAAAATGGGCAGAGTTACCTGGAGAGAACAGGTAGAGTCACATGACCTGATGCATTTTAATGAACCCAAAAGTGTTTATAAGTTTCTTATGTACAGTAACTTTACAATAAATATCAACATACTTTCTACCTCTCACACCTCTCTTCAACTTTTAAACTCTGCCCTTTGGTCAGTTACTCTCTTGCTTTCTTTTTCTGTCTTTCTTGGCCCTTTTCTCTCACAACTTAATTCACTTAAATGAAATTATTCACACTTGTGAGAGCCATAATTGTCCAGGCATTTTACCCAGGAGTGTAACATAAACAAAGTCAATGGATTGTATGTCCTCAGTCTGCTCTAAATAAAAAGTCTTAAGGAATCAATTAAAGGGAAAGTTCTGGAAATTGCCTAAATATGATATTACCAAAAATACTTTTTTAGTAAAAGTCTCACCTATAACGTCCCAGGAGATCCAAGTGGTGGAAAGTAATTTTCAAAGGTGTTCCTTAACTTTGCCCTGGAACACTTCTTTGCTTCCTAAATTAACATTTTAAATCAATATCACTGTATTAGTATAGTTGTATACAAGGCCACATAAACTGTCATGAATCCATATAAACATTGATTAACATAAATTTGAAACAAAGTCATTTTAATATCACTCAAAATATCACTTTTACATTACTTAAAAATAAACAAAATATTTGTGACTGTCAAATTTGCACTAGTTCACATAAATATATATATTTTCCCCCTGGCCTGTTGTGCTGTTTATCCATCTGTACTGTTTTGGTTGCAGAGTTTTGCAGATATTGGCTGCAGAGATGTCTGCTTTCTCTACAATGTAACTGAACTAGATTTCATCAGTCCCGTGTTGCTCAAAGCACCATAAAACACATTTGGAAATTAACAGCAATGCCTCTTTACAGAAATCTTGACCCGGTTGCTCAGTATAATCCATAGACCTTGTTGTAAGCAGTTTCATGTAGGAACTTTTTTTTTTCTTTTTCTGCAGTTGAATCTAGCGGAACCACTTTTTTTTCTAAATTGACATTAAACTGCTCGTAAAAAGGTCTGTGAATTAAAATTAGTGAGTTATTTGGTCATGATTTATGGAAAGAGACTCTTGGTTTTGAATTTTTCAGTTTTTTTGTGTATGTGCTTTGAGCACCACAAGCCGAGTGCCATTTAGTTCAGTTATACTGGAGAGAAGGCAGACAAAACTCTGCAACACACACCAAAAAAATCTAGATGGATTAATAGCACTACAGGCCAGGGATAAAATATGTGTTTTTGATTTTGTGGTGAACTGTCCCTTTAAGTATGCTAGTAATATAGTACAGTGTCTCAGTCTGCATCCGGTGAAGTTGTATCATTATCATAAGACTTTAGCACCTCCTGGTGGTGCAGGTGAACAGCATGATGTGCATCTGAATCGATGCACAGGATATGTGCATATTTCCACTTTAAAAGGTAAAATATAAAATAATGGTTATTAATAATTTTAGCCTGACTCAGTGTTTTTAAATACATACCATCCCGGCCTAATAATCATATAAAATTACTTTAAATTCATTTCCTGTCCAGAGCTTCCCTCAGTGTCTCTCCTCCAGAAGACTCCCTCCTCTCCAGTCAGCTGCCACGCTTCAGGTTTCTACCCTGACAGAGCCTCACTCATCTGGAGGAAAGATGGAGAGGAGATTCATGAGGACGTGGACCACGGAGAGATCCTCCCAACCATGATGGAACCTTCCAGATGAGTGTTGACCTGGACCTTTCATCAGTCACACCTGAAGACTGGAGGAGGTACGACTGTGTGTTTCAGCTCTCTGGTGTGAAGGACGACATCGTCACCAAACTGGACAAAGCAGAGATCAGGACCAACGAAGGTAAGACTGAGATCAGAGGGAGCTGAGTGGGTGCATGTCTGTTGGTCTGTTGGGTATTTTAGTTTTTGTCCTTAAATTTAGTTGGAAATCCATCTTCCAAAAACTGAAAATAATAAATTCATTAATTAAACCAATGCATGTTGCTCAACCCAGGGTCCCTGGTCAGATCCAGACACTGTATAGGGACATGGACATCATGAGAGCGGCCCAAAAGTAAAGCCCCCTGGTGGCAGGCTGCAGTACAAGTCATAACTCCTCTTTCCCCAATGTTAATAGAAAGGACACGGGCCAAACTAAAACATCACAAGTACACATCAGATAATTTTTCTCAATTAACAGTTGAGCTTTGCTCGTCTGTGTGGGTGGGAACTTGAAAGCACGGCTCCAATACTAGTCGCTACTGCACAAACCCTACATGGCTTCAGTTTTTACAGTGGGAAGAAATAGTCCCTCAACACTATAGAGGCCCCACCAACCTCCCCTCATCCTCCCTAATGGTCAGTGCGATTGTCTCCATCCAAATCAGCCCAGCAGTTCAAACAGAGAAGAAAAACATACCATCCTGTCACTGTCCTCTGTCTCTGGTGGCTCAGGAATGTCTGGACCATAGACTGTATATAGAAGTGGACGGAGCTTCCGGCTCTGAAAATGAAGCCAATGCGGAAGTGCAGTATACGCTGTATTCTCACCGAAATCCAGCAGGGGGCGCGCGAGCTGGCTGCAAAAAGAAGCCCGGTTCCATTGACACCCGTTCTAAAATGCCGAACTTTACAGCTGAAATAAACATATTTATAGCCCGTGTCAAAAAACGATTTTGGTCTCTATCGCTAATATCCCCCACCATGTTCACTGAACCAGGCTTGAATTTTCATATAAGTCATTCGTTGATTTTATATTAAGGCTTAAAGTTCTGTATAATTAGGGGCGTGGTTTCGTGATTGACAGGCGTAGTGCCCTATGGTAGTGCCACTCACTCGCTCCCTTAGACTATACCGTCTATGGTCCCACCCTGCTCCACCGTCTCAACCAATCATATTCACATCCGGTTTCAAAACTGTCAAAATGGCCCTGGCCAAATCTGAAACTCGAGGCTTCAAAACGGGTGTTCAGAAACCAATGGGTGACGTCACGAAGGCTCCGTCCATTTCTATATACAGTCTATGGTCTGGACATGTCCAATAAAGCTGCTAGAAGGAACTTCCATGTTTCAGGTCTTAGTGGGTGTTTGAGTCTGAAACAGCAGAGTGGACACGCCCCCAGCGTTTCAAAGTAGAGAAAACTGCTCATTTTTCATGATTTTGCAGCTTATTTTATATTCTTAACAACTTTTTTTAATCATTCCAATTTGGCTGTGTTTTTATTTATCTATTCGTTCATTCTTTCATTTACACTATCAGTGTCTCCCTTTCAAATCCAACATGTAGGATTTTAATATATCTTTAAAGACACACTTTTAAGATAAAAGGCAGAATCATTGATTATACTGTATTAACTCAACTCCAAGTCAGTCGTAGTTCACAGCAAAACATGTTTATATGTAAATTGTTGGATGAATGGATGTACTTCAGTTCTAACCTGCTTCATCTGTACTGGTCTTATTTTATTTTTGTTGTTGTTATTTTTTTTCCTTCATCAGTGAAGCCAAGTGACGTGACCATCCCCATCATTGTTGCAGTGGTTGTTTTTGCTCTCTTCCTCATCGCGGCCACTGGATTTATTGTTTATAGGAGGAAGAAAGGTAAGAGATTTTAAAAAATGGAAGGATTTCAATACTTATATTTTAGTCTCTGAGTTGATGCTTTTGTCCACGTTGTGAAAATGGAAAAAGCATCAGTTCCCTTCACTTAACAACAGTAAGCAGTGCAGGGCTCAGAACCTATAAGTTGTGATAATATGACTGTACCATGATGATGTGGGAGAAGTAAAGTAAGGGCTAAATAGCAGAGTAGAATAGATTTATTTTACAGTTTGAGTGAGTAGAAGACAGGATCATATGATGAAAGATATTCTGGCATTTACAACTGTAACTGAAATTATTTGTCTTTTGTTTTGATTTCAGCCAATCTCCCACCATCTTGTAAGTAAATTTCATTTTTATTCTATTTCAACTGATGTGGTACAGTTAATGCTGTAGCCTAAAAACACATTATTATTTTCAGAACTGTTTCCTTTATTTCCCAACATATCCTCATACTTAAACAACACAATAGGTTGATTGCCAAAGATGCCCAAAAGGACAAATATGATTGTTGGAGAGAACCAGTAACAACAGGCATATCAGACCTTAAAGGGACAGTTCACCCTAAAATGAAAAAAATATCTAATTTTCTTCTTACCTGTGGTGCTATTTATCATTGAGATTTTTTTGTGTGTGAGCTGCAGAGTTTTGGAGATACTGGCTGTGGAGATTTCTTCCTTCTCTCCAGTATAGTGTGACTAAATTGACATGTGGGGCTCAAAGCACCGAAAACAAAGAAATCATGACCTGATTACTCAAGATGCATGCATGGAGCAACACAGGACTTGTGCCATTTAGTCTCATTATATTTAAGAGAGGACATATATCTCTATGGCAAATATCTCAAAAACAAGGCAACTCACTACAAAACAGTATAGATTGATAAATAACATATAGGCCAGAAAAAAATGTATTTTTTGATTTTGGGGTTAACTGTCCCTTTAATGCTGCAGGTTGCAAATATCACATTCATGTTAGAGAGACAGCTCATTGATTCTGAAGGATGAAGTATGTCTCTTGGTTGTGGAAACATCAGGTGCTGGGCTTGTTGCAGACGCTGGTCATACTGAACATCTTTTAGTGGATCTGCAGAGGTTTTCTGAACATCCAGCCTCTGCATCAGGTTGTAGCAGCTGTTTATTAAAGGCAGATCTGTGTAAGATAAAGTGAACTGACAGTGTGTTTTTCCTTACAGCTCCTGGCATTACTGCTGAGCTCGACTTGGACACTACAGAGAAACTGAATCCAGAAGCCTGATTTAAAAACATCTTGTGCACATAATCAAGTCTCACTTCAAACTGGAGGTCAAAGCAGGAAATGTTGTGATGTGAACTGGTCACAGTTAAACAACACAAATTTATTGGTTTACAACATATTAAAATAAAATAAATAATGGCTATTTTAAAACTTAATGGATTTTATAGGGTATGACTGTGTGGAACCGACATATTTATGGTGAAGCATAATCTGTTTTTTGTTTGTTTGTTTATTATTTGTGTGTGTTTAGATTTGTGTCCACTATACTCACTCGCTGCACTGACCTCTAGTGGTTTTCTTCTTATTATTTGCAGAGGTTTTCTGATATGCAACTGTAAACTGTCCACCCCAATAAAGTAGGGATAAGTGAAATTTCTTCTTTGGCTGTTTGATAATTACAAAATCTATTTGAAAATAGCTATATCTGTAAACTGTACATAGATATTCTTTGCACTGTATATTTCTTTGAACGTGTGGAAATGGTTTTAATGGAATCTTCAGCCAAACACTCAGCATGTAAGAATGTATGTGTGTTCAATGGGCTATTATTTTCTATTTAATTTTAGAATCATTATTATTAAATAAAATCACTAATCTCCTAAAATACATTTATTTCTGTGGGATGTTTTCTGTGCTACTATAAACAAATGTTTTGTTCCAGCAGGGCGATGATGTGTTGTGCCTTTAAATAAAGAATATTGGCAAGTAAAACTGGTAGACCCATAGAGTGGAGGGAGAAAAGAGACTGTTTCATAATGCTGTTGTGAGACATCATGAGTCTATTGGCCAATCACAATCAAGATAGCTGCATCATCTTCTTTTCCCTTGTTACGGCTGTATGGGTTTCTCTGTGCTGTGTCTCTTTGTTCTGTCTCTCCCCTTGATTGTTCATGAGGTGCACCTGGCCTGATTGAGGTGTTTAAAATCACCTGTGCAGGCAGCTGAAGTCAGAGGCTGCTGGTTTGGGGGCTGCTGGTGTTCCTGCCTGTCAACGTGGGATTATTTTGTGTTGCTTTGAGCTGTTGTTTTGACTTAATTGCCTTTTGTTTGTCTTAATTTAGTATCTTTATTTGTATTTTGTGTTAATAAATCCCTTGTGGTTTGTCTTTTTTTAAGGTATCTCTTTGTGGGGGTTATTTGAGTTAATTGTGGAGTGTTGTTTAGGGTGGAGCGTAACACCCATGGATGTGTTTTGAGTAAACTCTAGTTTTGAGTAGAGATACAGAAAAGAGGCGAGTCTTGTTTGCTGCTGACTACATAAAATCATGTCAAACTAACTCAGGTAACTAGTTGTCTAAGTATTGTTAACTTGCCAAACTAAGTTGAAGGGTGTCCTAATGCAACATATCAAATCTTTCCCAACATGTTTATAGTCGAAAGTGTGCCAGCTTGTTAGTTCATCAGCTATCATAAACTTCAGTGAACTGTGTTTTAACTTACAGTGTTAACGTTACAGTTCAGAATTATTTTGCTGAGTTAAGGTAACTCCCACTGCATCCATATTGTTACCCCATTTTAATGTCCATCAAGGGAAATAAAAATGCACATGTAATGAAACAAGACCCACTGGTGTTCCACTTTAATGAGCAAAATAAGTCACAGGACTAGTGACGGTGTTAAACAGTTTTTGGTGACCCATCAGATTCTGTGACCTGCAATGATGGAAAAAGTTACGATCCTTTAGTTAAGTAAAGCATGTAAGTAAAGTAACTTTTACTGTAGTACCTTTCTTAGTGCTTTTTACTGAAGTATTGGTAAAAGTATTAATATCTGCAGAAAACACAAACAGATGTAGGTCAGTCTTTAAACTGAAACAGTCTGAATTAGGGCTGCACAATTAATTGCAATATTATCAAAATTGCAATATGACCATGTGCAATACCCAAATCGCAGAACCAGAACCAAATCGCAATGTTTTGAAAAAGCGAAAATATGTGAGAAAACAGCATTATAGTGAAGTTCTGTGATGCTGCAGAGACGCCCTGGCCTAAAAATCTTGTTCTCCAGATATAAGCAAACATTCGTTTGGTACAGAACCCAGACAGATCACAACAAATGTCACATAATCATGATTTTAAAAGATTTTTCTTTTTCATTGAAAATAAAAAGTGTCATATCACATATCGCAATTTCAGTCAAAATAATTGCAATATGACTTTTTTACCATATCGTGCAGCACTAGTCTGACTGCTTTGTTTGCATGTTAAAATCACAACATTTTGCCTCAGATCCCCTACAGAGAATTGATTTATAAATATTTTACCTTTTTCACCTGTTATGCAAGTCTGTAATAAGATATTGAGCCAAAAATGAAATTACATGTTCTGCACAGACAATACTGTAAAAACCGTAATAAGGAGGGAATAAAATTGCTTTTTAAATGAATTACTTTTGTCGGAAAATTAATTATCTTTATCACTTTTTCCCATCAGCAGTTCAAAGGCAGGTACATAACTCGTCCACAGGGGGCGCTGTCACACTGCTGACTTCTCTGTGAAGGTAAACTCAATATAAACTGTCAAGACAAAAGATGTGACACATATTTCTTTATTTGTGTAATAATCATGAATAATATTGTCTCAGTTGAAGAAGTGAGAACAAAAGATCTGAGTTTTATTCATTAAACATCTATAACCTTTTATAAAGAGCTTCATAAACAATAAATGAGGACTGAAACAGAATAAACGGAGCCAAAGCACGAGCAAAATGAAAAACAGCATCAGGTGTTCAAACATCAACAGTGGTGTTACATTTCTCTTGTTCAAGCAGTTTTCAGCGTCCACAGCTCCAAATCAGTTCAGAGGCTTTTATTCTGAAGGACAGAGGAGACCTGATCTGATGTTTGTGTTTCAGAAGCTCTCTGACTCTCTTTCTGCTTTCATTTTATTTATTTGCTTCTTGTTTTCATTTCAGAGTAAAACACTGAGGTAAAATATTGTTTCATGGAAACTATCTTGTGTTTTATTATCTTGTCTGTCCTGATAGTAGGTCAGTGACCTCTGACCTCCCAGAAAAATTCACACATTTCTGCACATTACATCAAATTAGCCAGTGGTGGACAGTAACAAAGTATGTTTACTTGAGTAATGTACTTAAGTATGTCTTTGGAGTATCTGTACTTTACTTGAGTATTTGTTTTTTGTTTTTTTTTTGTTTTTTGTTTGTTTGTTTTTTTTTGGAAACTTATGACTTTCACTTCACTACATTTCAAAGACAGAGAAAAGATAAATAATTCCATGTAGGCTTTTAATGTTGGATTGTTTTTTATCAGGGTGAAAAATATCATATAATTAATGTATAAAACTGCCCCTGAAGTCAGACAGAAATCTCAGTTATTTAACAGACTTGGAGAACTCCTTACAGTCGGCTTCAGTTTAATTTTATGTGGTGATTTTAATAAAGTTACGTCAGAAAATGACAACAGCTGTTCTTTTTGTTTTTGATTCCATTTCTATGCTGAAGGTGTTTCTATAGACTTTGTGTAGCATCGTGGTTCTACAAGCAGGTCAGAGCTTCATTAGGTGGTTTCAGAGAGTTACAAGGTTCCATAAATGCATCATGAAAACAATACAGCATGTACTGATATTAGAAAATGTACTTTGTAATTTGTACTTTTGAATACTTAAGTATTTTTTAAAGCAAGTACTCTAGTACTTTAACTCGAGTAAAATTTTGACTGAGCGACTTTCATTTGTAGTTGAGTAATATTTGAGCAGGAGAATCTATACTTTGACTGAAGTACTTAAGTTGAGTACTTTGACCACCACTGACATTAACCTACAAAACATGAGACAAGATCTGAGCAGCAGAAGGTTTAAAACTTCTTTTATATGAGAACAAAGTTGAGACAAAATAAAAGCCCCGCGTGTCTCCCCATCCACTTACACAGGATGAAATAACACATTTAACTTTCACTTTCGTTCATAACCTGTGTGGGTCAGTTTTACCCAGTTATAAGTGACGTTGATGCTCAGGCTAAATTCTCATTGGCTCAGACAGAAGTTGCTCTCAGCTTTTCCTTGTTCTTGTCCTCACTTCACTCTTGTCGCTCGGAGCTGAGCAACCGTGTCTGCATTTATGTGGATAAAGAAACATATTAGTGAATCAAAGCTTCAGACTCGACAGTTCACAATGAAGATCTTGATGTTTGTGGCTCTGCAGGGAATAGGTCTACATGGCGCGACGGCAGGTGAGTTATTGATTATTTATAGTTGATTGATTGTTAAAGAAAAAATGTTTTGTATCCATATATACTGTAAATATGAGTTTATAGTTAATTTAATCAGATGTGATATTAAATTCTAGGACCTCTTTATTGGTTTTAGTCCAGTTTTAAAAACTTTGTCGCCATTAAACGATACAGTCTGATCGATCTTAATGTCAAAATGGCAGCTGAACTACACAGAACAACACACAGAGGCGGAAACAGAAGTGATACTTAAGTACAACAAGGGTTGCAAATGTTCTACATTTTAACAGTTTTTTAAAAGTTTGAAATGTTAACAATTGAGTAATCAATAATAATTGATAGGATTTAAAACACTTTTTTCCCTCATTTTCATTTTTCCCTGATTTCAAGTTTACGTTTCCTTATTCAACAACTGTCTCCACCAGACAAAACAAAGTCAAATGAGGAGCAGTTACTGTCATTTTTAAACTATTGATTAAATATCCATGAATACATTTTTAATTGGATTAATTGATTAATGATTAATCATTACCATCTTTACCTGTGCTGCTGCAGTGTTTAGTTTTTTGTTTTTATCGGCCTGTTTGTGATCAGAAAACCTTTTTGTTTACAAAAATGCAGATGATTCAGTACTTAATTATGATTTTAAAAGTAATTAGATTACATAGTGTACTGCATACTTAAGTACGAGTAAAAGTACAGATTTTTAAATCTACTCAGAAAAGCACAAGTACCCAAAAAACTACTTAATTACAGTTTTTGTAATCAGTTACTTCCACCCCTGTACTGGGATAAATAAAGAAAAGACGGAAAACATTAAAAAACATTAAAAACAAATTGTTTCCAGGCTCTATGTAAGAGATCATCTTTAACCTTTTCACTACAGTTTTACATAAAAAGCACGTTTTATTGTGTGTGATATTAATTGTTGGCTGTTATATAATATTTTATTCGTTTGTTCTTTCATTGGGGACAATTAACATATTTTCTAAGTTTGGAAACACGTCAAAACATTTAGTCTGAATTACAAATAACACAATTATGTTCACAAATACACATACTGAACCTGCTGAAAATAAATATGTATGTATGTATGTATAAATATGTAAATATTGTTGTTGGTTTTCTTTATTTATATAATATTTTTAAAATATTATTTTACATAATTCCTCAGAGAATTACACAGTTCGACTTCTTCACCTTATTTTTCTATTCAGTCACAAACTACCTGAATCAGCTCACCTTGTTTTTCTCCTCATTTCTCCTCACACTCACCTGACAGTCTCACTGTGACTCGTCCTGCTCTGCCTCCCTCCGTCTCTCTCTCCCTGTCTGTGTCTGATCTGTTGATTCTT
>JAWZSL010000147.1:0-63157 GCA_034769285.1 Lutjanus argentimaculatus
CCCTGTCCCTCTGTGACTGAGGGACATTCTGTCAGTCATGAGCTGCAAACTGAGAAGACAAAACTTTGTGTCCAATGTGTTTTTCTATCAAAATGGTCAAATCATTCAAAATGATAGCAGAAGGGAGCTGAATATCTCTGCAGTGTCAAAGTCAGATGAAGGATTCTACAAGTGTCAACACTCAGGACAAGAGTCAGCACAGAGCTGGATGTCAGTTAAAGGTGAGTACGATTAAAACTTCTCTTTATTTAAACAGTTTTTTTGACCTTTTCTGCCATAGTGGTCAGTTGGTTCTGTCAGATTTCAATCAGGAACAGAAGAAGGGACCCAAACAGGTCGACTTTAAAAGTTTAATTACAAATTAAAAAAAAAAAAAAACACAAAAAACTGATGGCAAAAGGTGAAACAAACGGCAACCAAAAAAATCCAACAGAAGAGACACAAAAATCAAAGTTCAGGAAATGTAATAATCCAAAAGAAACCACGCAGGAGAAAAACAAACTGAGAGGACGAACCAGCAACTAAGGAGGTAAAGACACAGGATTAAATAAACAAGAGAGGACAACAAGACACAGGTGAGGCCAATCAAGAACAGTGAAATGAATCTGTAATCAAAAAGAAAACAGACAGAGACAGGAAGTACGAACAACAAAGACAGACAAGGGAAGACATACCAAAATAAAACAACCCAAACCATGACACACACTGTGTAGTGTAGTAGTCACGTACAAGTACAGATACTTGTGTGTAAAAGGACTCTGGTAAAATTAGAAGCACAGATTCAACTTTGTTTTTTTTTTGTTGTTTTTTTTTATTCCTTTATTTAACCAGGTAAGACTCATTGAGATTTAAAAACCTCTTTTACAAGAGCGACCTGGCTAAGAAAGCAGTGCACAAACAACACTACACAGAATTATACAAGCAGTAAAAATGTACAAATTACAGATTACATAAGGCAAACACAAGAGCCGAAAGATCTCCTTTCTCGATCCTTCAAAACCGATCTGAATTCCCCCAGGCCTATAAGTTCAGTCAGTCCTAAATCCCTTTGCAAGTCATTCCAGCTTGAGGGGGCAGAAAACTTAAACGCCTTTTTCCCCAGTAACAATAACTTTGTTACTCAAGTAAAATGAAAAAGGTTCTGAAATGCACTCAAAGTAAAAAAGTAAAAGTAGCTCTCTGAAGAACATTTCTACCAGCTGATCCTGAGCTGTCTTTTATGTTATTTTCATCTTTCTTTCTTTTTTTTGTCTTGTTATATCTTTTATATTGTTTTTTATCTTATGTCGTTTTCATTTTGTTACTTATTGGTGCGTCAGTTTCATCTCATTCAGTATCGTTATGTGTTGTTATGTTGTTTTAGTCTGTTAAGTCTTTTTTGTTGTTTTATCACATTTAGATTAGATCAGAAAATACTTGTAGAAATACTTTTAGTTACATCTTAGTACATCTTGTTACATCTTTTGTATTGTTTTTGTCTTGTCTGTCATCCATAATATGCATCAAGGAATCATCTTTTCTTTGTGTTATTGTCACATCCATTCAGGCTGAAATCAGTCTTGATGTTGGTGAGGTGAGGTTCAGTGATGCAAAAACAAAAATAATCAGTAATTCTCCTCAAACACATTAAAATGAAAGTGTCGAGCTTGTTGTGAAAATTTAAGGATTAGAAAGTGCAGATATTTGTGCTTAAATGTAAAGAGCAAAAGTAAAATGTTTTCAGAAAAATAAATACTCAAGTAAAGTACAGATACCTAAAAAATCTACTTAAGTACAGTAACTAAATATTTGTACTTAGTTACTTCCCACCTCTGCATGTTTGTGTATATATTCTACTATAAGTGTTAACTTGTGATTTTTGTTGTATATATGTGCACGTTATACTTCTGAATTTGTAAATGTGTGTATTTATGTTTTTGTATTTCTATATTTTGTATAGGTTTGTCTTTATTATGACTTGATGTAACACGACTCATATTTATTAAAGCACTTTGTAAATTCAGTTTAAGAGACAAGCTTTATAAGTTTGTTAACAGTTATTTATTATTTATGACAGCAGTGTCCAGACCTGAAAGTTCTTCACTTCCTGTCCTGGTGATTGTTGGACTGCTTTCTGGAATCGTCCTTATATTATTCTGCTCCTTTTGTTTCACTACAAACCGTCCAAAGGTGAGACCTTCTTCTTCTATTATTAGATGTTTTATTCTTTAACTCCTCAAACGCACTCATTCTGATCTCATGAGATAGAAGAGCAGAATAACAACTTCAGATACAAAACCATCTAACAACAAATGTCTTTTTCACAGATTCATGTTTTAACAGGTTGGTACAACACTCAACAACTTCTCTCATTTTGAACACAACAACAATACTTTCCTTTTTCCCAATTTAATGAATTATATTTGCTTCATGTTTTAGGCCAATCCAGTCTGAAGTCACCAATCAGGTCTCTGATACAAATCATGTGGTCGACCAGACTGAGGCTCAGTGTAATGAAAACTCTTCTCCTCTCCATGGTGAGCTTTGAAGATAATCTGCATTTTCTAATGATACATGATTCACACTTTAAAAGATCAGAGGATCTTTTATTAGTGTCAAACAATCACAAAGATTATTTTATCTCTGACTTAATGTTCACTGCTCTGTAGGTGACGCTTGTTACAATGAATCAATCAGTGGCTCTGAAGACACTGAAAATGGTTCAGTATACACCTTTACTCTGCTAAAACACACTGTCAAAATGAAGCGAAAACACTCTGAGCTGTCTTTGTCTCTGTAGTTAATAGTTTATCTGAGTAGTTCTTTATAAAAACTTTATTTTGACGTGGAAATGATCTCATCTCTAAGTAAAGTCTATGACTTGACTTCAGTGACTTTCCTGCAGGTCTTGTCAGGGTCCTGCAGTTTGGGACACGTGTTCAAGCCTGTGGTGAACTTTGTATTCACTCTATGAACAATGTGATAAGAATGATCAGTTAAAGATGTGAGGAATTGATTACAACACTCTCTCAAGCTACATGACTTATTGAGCCTCACCATCAGGTCAAAATTTCAGTTTGTCCACTTCTGTGCTTTATGACCTCACACCTCCAAAAATAATGACATTCTCATCAGCATTCATTGTAATTTGTGTCTAGTTGTTTTTATAAATGTTAACATGTTAGCATGTTAGCATTTAGCTCAAAGCAGCGCTGTGCCTACAGCCTCACAGGTCTGCTGGCATGACTACAGACTCTTTATTAACAATGTGCATATGTGAAAATATCCCCATGACTAATATTGATGAGTTACCAGCTTCATCATCTGTCATGAAATGTCCACATCATTTTATCTGCAGCACATTTGTATCATTGCTGTAGATGTAGATGTGTTTTTCTGCTTTCTATCACCTTCATCATTAGAGAAGCTGTTAAGTCTGATGAATATTCTGCATGACTTACAAGTCATTGATATAAAATCCTGTAACCACAAATATGCATATTTCAGGTGCAGATGGATCCCAGGATGTCACATATTCTTTGATTGAACTGAAAAACATTGGAAAGAAGAGTGAGTAGAACAATACGGACAATAAAATATGTTGTAGTTTCCAGATGTCTTGGACTGCAGTTCTTTATGGAGTCATGTGATTTTCTTCACAGGGAAGAAACATGAAGCACAGGAGAGCTCTGTTTACTCTGATGTGAAGATCAGAACAGCAGCTACAGTCACTTCCAACAGTCATGATCAAAGTTTGTACTGAAATGTGTGATACTGTTACACTGGAGCTCATTATGTGTCAGCACGCACTTCAGTTAAAGTCATGTGACCCTAACACTAACCTCGGCCAAGTCTACACCTTCAACCTACACACACTCACTCCATTTGTGCAAACAACACTCCTCAACACTCCTACAACAACAACAAGTCCACAACTCATTTGACTGGATGTTTCTGAAAAAAGTCTGCGTTCACCTGCAGCTGTTTTTGTCTCACATGCTGATCTTGGACACAGTGCAGTATGTGTTCAATATTTTCTACAATCAAAGCTGTTTGTAATGACTTATTATCACTTTTCATATTTCTTATTGAGTGTCTTTTTAGTAATATTATGATTATTTGACATGTTTTGCATGTATGCATCACTTAAGCAAAAGTGTCCATCCATCAGTAAATTCTGTAAAAGCTGTAGTTCTCTATATGAACCATTAAACTACTGTAATTCTTTGTATTAGTGGAGACTTTAAACAGTGACAATGTAGCTGTCAGTTCACTTCATGATCTGTTTTTTAATCATGACATTAAACTTGTCTCCATTTAAAGGAAAATCACCTCCTGAAGCAACCGATCAGAGTCTTTATTGTGAAGTTAAAGCAGGAACAGCTCTTGGTAATAATGCTGCCATTAGATGTGCAGACTGGAATGATTTCATCTACAGGTAATTGAATGTGTAAAAGTCAGAATAACATGTCAGAAAGCATCCTTACATCTTCAATAACCTTATATCATTGTTTTTTATGATTTTATTTTCCAGGTCTGTAAAGAGAGACGACAGGAAACAGCAGAAACATGGTCGACATCATTTCAGAGTTATTGTGTGCAACTTTGCTTTCAAGTGTCAGACATGCTGAGGATTTTTGTACAGTTAAATAATGATAATAATAATAATAATAACTTTATTGATATAACACCTTTAAAAACAGAATTGACGAAGTGCCCTGACAGACAAAGTAAAAGAGCAGGATACCCAGGACACAATGTGACAACCAGGGACAGTTTTTGCTATGGGCAATGTGGGCGACCGCCTAGGGCGCAATCTATTTGGGGGCGCACGAGCGCCATTGGTTGGTTGTGGTTGGTGGTGGTGGTGGTCTTTGATCTACTACTCATTGATTTTTCCCTATATATCTTACCGTGTGGAATTGTGGGATCCACCTTTAAAACCACCATAAATTCAATAATAAAACTGCAAAAACGAGCTATACGTATTATCAATAAGGCTGATTATTATGCTCACACGGAAACACTTTTTCTAAATTCCCATGTTATGAAATTTTATGATCTGTTTTATTATAAAATAATGCAAATTATGTTTAGAGCAAAATCAAAAATGCTCCCTGACTCAATACAGAGGTTCTTTTCAATTCAGGACAGTCCGTATAATCTCAGAGGTGCTTGCAAGTTTACTGTACAAAAAGCTAAAAAAGGTATGAAAAGGAGATGTGTCTCCATTATTGGAGTTAAATTCTGGAATGATGCCAACATAAATTTAAAAACATGTCATTCTTTTTTGGTTTTTAAGAAAATGGTTTGTAAAGCTATTTTTGAAGTTTATAAGTGCGATTAATTATCTGTTGTGGTTTCTTTGCTTTTCTGGAGGTTGATAGCCTAAAAAATTGACAATATAGGATAGGCTTTTATAAGCAGTCTGCTTCTGCCTATGCCTTTTCAGTCAATATTCAACACATGATTTTTGATTTAGTGATTTAGTGATTTTGTGTGAAATGTCAATACTGTGTACAATATTTGGTGTTGTCATGACTGAATAAACTACTACTAACTACTAACTAATTAATTGACCAGTAAAATAATGATTATCTGCAGCTCTGGTGTTTCTGTTAATTTATATATTTGTTGGTGGAGGTGTTCAGCACGGTGTTAATGAGACTCAGACAAATGTTAAAGAAGTCATGTTGTTGTGGAGACACAGTGATCGAGATAGTTTGGATTTTTTTCCTCACAAGTTTGTACAAGTTTCCAACCAGTAGTGACGTAGTTGTCTGGACATAAACTAGGACTCAGTACAAAGTACAGCCTGTTAGCTCTTATTAGGGTGTAACTGTTTGTGTAGTTCAAAAGTTTGTTAAACCATGATTTAATCAGGGTTTAAACTCAGCCTTTGTGTCTTCTTGCGTTCATCCGTCACCGTCAGTCCAGCTACAGTTACTTTGAGCATTTTTTAAAACTGTATTAGAACAAAAAAACTTCCTGTTGCTTCATGTAACGTTTCAGTGAGTCTACAGGTTTAATGTGTTACTGAGTGAGGAGATTTAGTGGAAGAAGTTCTTTGCTTTAGTAACAGTGGTAATAACACTGAAAAATGTCTTCATAGTAAATAAAGGTGCATTCAAAATGTTACTCTATTAAAAGTCAGCAAGTGGCAGCTGAAAACCTCACATCTCCAGATGAGAATATTTTGGACACATTAGTTCTTTACTTGAAGTTTAAAAAATGTCAGTTTGAGGTTTAACTTTAGGCTCACATTGTTTATTCTCTTATATGAACACTCTTTTCACCTGATAACACACAGAATATTTACTCACAGTCCAGTAAAATCCTTGTATCTCCAGTGTTGAGGACAGAGTGAGCAGATGAGGGGGCGTTGGTGTGTCAGACACATTCAAATGTATAGAATCATTTAGAGTAACATCAGAGTCCAACTCTGATCATTTGTTAATATTATAAAGATGATGATATGAAGCACAGTGTCCTGACTGTTTACAAGACACATGAACATTTACACACAGGTGACAGGTGTGTTACAGTCATTTTAAACATCCTTTCAGCAGATAAGATTGTCATTCAGCTGGAGGAGCTCACAAACACATTTTTCACATATTTTTACAATAAATTCCTCCCATTGTAGCAGCTCAACTTTCTGTTATATTTTGATTGAATAAAAGCAGGAATTATAGCCTACATGTCATGTGATACAGCATGCAGACAGCTGTTTTTAGCTTCTTCATATTATCTATTACTGTCGGCTTTTGGGGACAAACAGGACAGGATTCAGGGTTTGTGACAACTGCTCCACATTGTGGACAGTTGAGGACAGCATTCTGCTCCTACAGGTTGAGAAGAGGTTTTCCAACAACTGAGACAAACCAAAAAATGCTTTGTGACTGACTGTTTCCATATAAAAGTGTAGCTCATTAAATATGTGGAACCCTTCTGAATGGAAACAGAACCTTTCAGCTGTTGACTATGACATCATCATGATGTCACAGAACTCCTGTCACACATCATCAAGCTTTGCTGAGACACTTTGTCATTTCACAGAGTCCAAGTGGACAGAGAAGAGGATTTTATCCTGGAAATAAATCCACCTCTCCACGAATCAAAGCAACTCAAGTGACTGTAAATCACAGGTGATACAGGTAAGTCACTGTTTGTTCATATCTGATTTTACACTAATAAGATGGAACAAGACAAAAAACTAGAAATAATATGTTCTTTTTTACACACTAAACAAACACAATGTTACCCTAATAAAACTTAACAAGACAAACTTTGTAGCAAATTAGACAAAAACTATAAATAATATATTTTATTATCCAGTAAACACACAGAGTTAAACCCTTACACTGTAAAACCAGATGCTCAATTTAATTAACTGCAGTAAGTAGTCAAAAAGTGAAACTTAAACTCATTTTTCTATTAATAAGAACTTAACTGAACATGAAATAATGTTTTTATACTTCAAATGAATCAGTTCTGTTCCATAAGTAAAAGTTGAGAAAACTCATTATTTCAAGGCAACTGCATTTAATAGATTTTAGAGTTTTGATTCAAGCTCAAACTCACAAAACTCAAAGTTTTTAAATAAACTTTTGCCGACCTGTAATCTTTTGTTGAGATCGTGTGGTTACTTTGTAACCTTGGTTCTATGAGTGAAGAGACTATCTCTCCACTCCGTTACATATTCCGTATGTACGGGATATGACACCCGCTGCTTGTCAGGGTACATGGATAATTCTTTAAGACACACCGGCTTGCCCGGCCACGCCCTGTTGCATAGCTATAAAGCGCCAGCGCTGGCGTGTAATCACTGATAGATTGATCGAAATGTGTCTCCGAGCGGCCTAAGGACTGGAGAGATAGTCTCCTCACTCAGAGAACCAAGGTTACAAAGTAACCACACGTTCTCTATCGTCTCAAGACTATCTCTCCACTCTGTTACATATTCCATATGTACGGGATAGACCTTTAAGACACCCTGTGAGGAGACGGTGCAGCCCCCAATCCCACACCACAACGTGCAACAAACAAACTATGTACAAATATACAAGTCACAGGAGTAGGCCCCGCCAGGTGCTAGGGCCCCTCCTGAGAGGGAAAGGGGTGCCATGGAAGCCTGCAAGATGCAAGGCTAACCAAAGGGAACCAGCCAGGGGCCCCGCCAGATGCAAGGGCCAGGCTGGCCACAGGGCAGCTGCTCACTCAGCCCGCAAGACGCAAGGCCGAGGGGAGACAACATGTCTACCGTCGGGCCGCACCCAGCACCCGCTCCCCAAAGGAGGGGCTGGCAGCGACGTTCAGACGGTAGAACCTGTTAAAGGTCGACTGGGATGACCATGTGGCGGCAGAGCAAATGGAGGCAAGGGAGGCCCCCCGCCACAAGGCCCAGGAGGCAGCCACACCCCGAGCGGAGTGTGCCTGGACCCCTGATGGAACAGGCACCCCTGACAGGACGTAAGCCTGTCGGAGAGCGTCCACCACCCAGTGTGACAGTCTGGACAAAGGTCTTCCCAGACGTCCAGGATCGTAACAAACAAAGAGCTGATCGGACCTTCGGATAGCCCGAGTCCGCCGAATGTACTCCGTCAAGGCCCTAACTGGGCACAGAGCGGGCAGGCCCTGCTCAGCGTCCTCGCCAGCATTAGGAGAGGAGAGAGAGCTAAGCTCGACCGATTGAGACAGGTGGAGCTCAGTGAGGACCTTAGGCAGGAAGGCTGGGTTGGGTCGCAGAACAACACTAGAACCATCCGAGGAGAACCGGCAGCAGTCATCATGCACTGACAATGCATGAAGTTCACTCACCCTTCTGGCCGAGGTAACAGCAAGCAGAAAGGCGGTTTTAATAGAAAGCCACCTCAAATCAGCACCCCCAAGGGGTTCAAAAGGGGAACTCTGAAGAGCCCTAAGGACAACATCCAGGTCCCATGAGGGAACTGCAGGACCAGTGGATTGCACCGTAAGCCTCTGGGCCCCCCGGAGAAACCGAGAAATGAGGGCACAGTCTTCAGCACCCAGTGCAAAACTCACCGATCCGCACTGCTTTGATTGCTGCCACCAATCCTCGCAGTGTTACCGCAGCCTTCTGTGCCTCCAGCTGAGACTGCAAAAACTGCCGGATCTGCTGAGCCGAGGCTAAGTAGGGGTCCACCTGGTTAGACCCACACCAGGCAGTAAACAGTTGCCAACGGTACGAATAAGCCGCCCTTGTGGATGGAGCCCGGGCCTGCTGAATCGTTGCCACTACAGGCTCCGGTAACCCTAAGGCCAGGAGCCTGTCTCTCTCAGGGGCTGGAGAAGAGTGAAGGAGGAAAGGCGTAAAGCAGAACCCTGGGCCATGGATGAGCCAGAGCATCCCAGCCCAAGGGGGGATCGTCGAGCGACGCCATAGCTCGGAAACCACCTCCGGATGGAGTATCCATTCCCCCGGCTGAGGGCCCCCCCTCGACATGATGTCCGCCGCGGAGTTCAGTACGCCCAGCACATGCACAGCTCTGAGCGAGAGGAAGAGGGGGTGGGCCCACTGCCAGAGAATGGTTGCCAGCTTGCACAGGACCGGTGAGCCCAGCCCCCCCGCCTGTTGATGTAAGCGGCCACCACTGTGCTGTCGGTGCAGACAATCACATGATGACCCCTCAGTCTCTGCAAGAAATGACGCAGAGCAAGAAGAACCGCCCTCAGCTCCAGGACATTTATGTGCTGATCTTGCCACTGGCCAGTCCAGACACCGTTGACCTCACAGCCTTCGTGCCTAACGGGGATGTGTCAGTGTACACCAGCTGGCGATAGATCACTGGACCCAGATTGCGGCCCGCCTTGATGTTCGCGGGGACCCTCCACCACTGTAGGGCTCTGTGGAGCCTCCGAGAGACCAGTACTTTGGTCTTGTGGGACCTCTGAGGGCACAGACCTAAGCTCAGCAGACACCTCTGCACAGGCCGCATGCGCAAGAGGGCGAGAGGGACTACCTGCACCATGGCTGCCATAAGGTCCATGAGGCAAAGGCAGAGACCCCAGTCGACCGGAGCGCACAGCTGGAACAGGGCAACACAGGACCTGAAAGCCAGCTGCCTCTCCAGGGTCAGAGCAACTGTAGCGCTCCTCGAGTCCAGGACCATACCCAAAAAGGTGGCCGGCTCGAGCCTGCTCTTTTTGTAGTTTAGGCGCAGGCCTAAACTCTGAACATGGTCCAACAGCAGGGCTCCGTGTTGGCGGCATTGCTCCTTGGAGACTGCGCAGACCAGCCAGTCGTCGAGGTAGTTCAAGATCCTGATGCCCTTGCGCCTCAGGGGGGAAAGAACTGCATCCATACAACAAGTGAAGGTGCGCGGTGCCAGAGAGATACCGAACGGCAGCACCTGAAAGTCGTATATTGTGCCGGCAAAGCCGAACCGTAGGAAGTGCCAGTGACCCCTCCAGATGGGTATCTGGAAATAGGCATCCTTGAGGTCTATGGTGGCAAACCAGTCTCCTACAGAGATTGCCTGCCTCACCCTGGAGACCGACAAAATCTGGCATCGGAGGGGCCGGAGATACTGATTCAGCCCCCTGAGGCCCAGAATTGGACGAAGCCCTCCATCTCTCTTCGGGGTCAGAAAGTAGCAGGAGAAGAACCCAGCCTGCTGATCCCCTGAGGCCACCTCCCTTATGGCCCCTTTTTCCAGGAGAGTGGACAGCTCCGCCTGCAAAACTGCCCTCTGGTGAGGATTGGCCACTGTTGTGAATATGGGCATCCTCGTAACTGGCGGGCGGCGCAAAAACTGAATGCGGTACCCGTGGGTCATGGTGGAAACCACCCACGGGTCGGCCTCCAAGGCCAACCAGGCCGTCTTGCGCGCAGCAGACGGGGAAAAATGGTTGGCCCAAGCCCGATGATTGTCAGGAGGGTTGAGGGCGCTTAGAGGACCCCTCTGCCTTAGCAGGCAGTCCTCTCCCCCTGCCCTGGCGGCGGCGCTTCTGCTGCCGGGAGGCCTCAAGCTGGAGTCTGAGGTCCCCTTGACCCCATGACGAGGCCTCAGGAGTTGGTGCCGGCCGAGAGCGAGGCTGTCTAGGCCTAGAGCCTGTAACACACCTGACAAGGCCCACTGAAACCTCCTTAGTACAGCGGCGGCTCTCCTGCGCCTGTTGCATTAAGGCAGTGGCGTGAGGGCCAAACATGGCTGTGGGTTCCACTGGCACTTTAAGCAGGCAGTCTCTATCCCCCTGCTGCAGCTGGGATTGAGACAGCCACAAGTGGCACTTAGCTACCCAAAAGGAAGCTAAGGCGCTGCCTGCCGCCTTAGCCTGCTCCCTCATGACTGAGGAGAGGCATGAGGAGGCCATCTGCAGCTCCTCACCGACACTGGTGTTGACCTGAACCTGCTGAGACAAATCATGGAGGTAAAGGGACAAAATAGCGCCTGTATTGGCCAGCCGAGTCTGCACCACCATGGCTTTATGTAGCCTGGCGAGCAGGCTATCCATGACCCTGCAATTTTTTACTGGAACAGGTGGTGTTGCCAAGTATGGAGCTAGAGGGGGAAACCAGTGGAGTGAGGGTCCGGTCCACTGGGAGAAGTGTCCCACAAGCAATCTGGTCCTTGTCGTGCATGTTGGAAAACCGGCGACACGCTGCAGACCACTTGTGGGCAGCGGCTGGAGTGTGGAACTGCTGGCACAGCAGCTCCTTAAAATCAGGTAGGAGCGGCACCTGGGTTGAGGCAGAGCGCACCTCCGTACCCTCTTCGAACCGAGAGGATGTAGCCCTGGGGTTCTTGGGAAGGGCAACACCCAGAGCCCTAGAGGCCCTGCTAATTACCTCCTCAAAACGATTGGCTACTTCCCCCCTAGTTACCTCACTCACGGACGGCTGTGCGTAAGAGAGGTCATTATCCTCAGAGGAAAAGATCATTTATTCAAAAGAATTACCAGAGTGAATCATACTTATATTTAACCTGAAAAAACTTTTTCTGCACTTATTTTTATTTTGAATACATTGATGTATTTTTCAAAATTCAAGATCAAAACTTGGAATTTTCAGTTTCAATTTTTATTTTTTCAAGTACAAAACTTTTGGCCCCAATATAGCTCCATACACAGTCAGATTTTCTCAGTAGAAACACATGAAACAAGTCAGAGACTTTTAGCTTCAGTGTCAAGTTCATTTAATCATATTTTAATTTCCACTGACAACTTGATGCATATTGATTATTTACAGTTACATCACTTACAATCAAAGCTACAGGTGATCAATACATGAGTCAATGTTTTCTTCCTTTAACTATTTGATTTTACAAATGATAAATCAACACACTCATTAAAGAATTACAAATATTTCTTGATCTGATTGTAACGAGAGTCAGAATTGAAAAGGTCACATGACAGAAGGTCCAAATCACAGTTTAATGATCACAGCTTCCATCTTTAAAGGACAGGAAGTGGAACAAGTTTACAATGTGAACCATGAATCTTTTCAATCACTTTGAATCACTTTGTACAAAGTTCATTGATGAGCTGAAAGATTGATGTGACTGTGATCCTGTACAGACTCAACTGATCTGTTGAGCAGTGAGAATGTTTCTGTGACAGGAGGACACTCTCCGTCCTACAGAGGACACAGAGACACTGAGGAACCAAACCACAAGAACCCAAATCCAGGATAAAGTCCAGGATAAAGAGGTTCAGTGAATGTGGTGTTGAAGGTGTGGAGGTGGATCAGTGTGTCAGAGGAGACTCTGTAGAAGGACAGAGAGCCAGCAGGACAGTCCACATACACTGCTACTCTACCAGAGACAGAGGAAGAGGAGGAGGAGGAGGAG
Organism: Lutjanus argentimaculatus; assembly: GCA_034769285.1. NCBI lineage: Eukaryota > Metazoa > Chordata > Actinopteri > Lutjaniformes > Lutjanidae > Lutjanus > Lutjanus argentimaculatus. Next base: position 12,792 of record JAWZSL010000147.1, read on the forward strand.
GAGGAGGAGGAGATGGATGTTTCTCTGTTATTGTGACAGACAGAGTAACGACCATCAGAGCAGATCAGACTCCAGGACTGATCATTCAGTCCAAACACACAGTCTTCTCTGTTTCCTCTCCTGCTGATTCGTCTGTAACTCACTGATATATAAACGGCTCCTCTCCACTCAACCTCCCAGTAACAGCGACCAGTCAGACCAGTTCTACACAGCAGCTGACACCAGTCATCAAATCTGTCTGGATGATCAGGATATGACTGAAACTCCTCCACACGTGTCATCTTCCTGTTGTTGTCAGACAGTTTGATGCGTCTGTTTACTGTGTTTGTGTCGATTGTGAGTTCACAGGAATCTGATGGAGAGAAGGAGACACAACACAGCTGCAGTTATTGATCATTGATCATGTGTTTGATGATGACATCAGAGATGTGAATGAGTGATGTTTTCACACTTACACTTCCTCAGACCTGGTCTCAACCATCGGACTCCAGCAGGCTCCACCCTGAAAGGAGGAGGAGGGTCAGAGCAGCACTTCCTCTTTTTTTTTATAAAACAAACTTTATTGAACAACCATGTTAACAAATAAATACAGACATTAGTAATAAATAAAATACAAAAATACTCATCTCATCACAATCCTATAAGCACTGACAGTTGGATAGTCATAGTTTTAAATCTTGCTGTAATTTAACTGCAGACATACATTTTTTATTTTTACAGAGTCTCAATGAAGGAATAATAATGGAATAATAAGACTTCGAAGCACGGTTTGGATCTTTTAAATGTGGATGAGTGAATGTGATATTTACCCAGTAGTATCAGAAGGTTAACAAATCTTTTCATGAAAACATCTTTGTCATCAAAACCTGGAACAACATTCTTACATTCACTTTTAATTTGGACTTTGGTTTTGCAAAGTTTCATGGAATGAGAGCTTCCATCAAATAAATGTTCCAGTGCTTCTGTGTCATTATTGCAGAAAGTGCAATTAGCATCTACCTCTGTGTCTCTGGATCAGAGAAAGTTGGAAGGATTTATTCTGTGCAACATTTTAAGATGAATCTCTTTCATTTTGTTATTAACAAAATCTGTCGAACAAAAGCAAAGTGTTTTTCCATTGTTCCTCTGAAAATACAGAGTTCCAAAAAGATTTTCCTCTTGGTGTTTCTCTGTTTTGGATCTTCCACTGAGATATCATTTCAATTCTCTCATCAAGTCCAGTTTGAGTTTTCATGAAGTGGTGAATATCTGTGGGTAGAGCCTTACTCACAGAGCTTTATTCCTTAAAGGAAACTGGGAATGATTTGATTCTGAGAAAATTCTCACAACTCAATATATTCCCACTGTTGTCGTACAGATCTTCCAGAAAAATGATGTTTCTATCAATCCAACTTTGAAGATAAATAGACGTCTTTTTAATAGTCATGTATTCCTTGTTCCAGATGATTGTTTTATGTGGAGAGAAGTTCTGTACAGAACATCATTTTCATGCCAACAGAACCTGCTGATAAAACTGACATCATTTTAGAGGAAGTTTCTTCATGTTGAAATTACAAGATAAGAGAAATTTCACTCCTCCTACTTGTTTAAAGATATTATGGGGAATAAAAAACAAACAGATTCTGGGTTTTCTAAGTATTTTTTGAGCCATTTTACTTGAAGTTTGTGGTTCAGATTCATAAAATCCAACATCTCAAAGCCTCCTTCACTTTTTTTTACCTGATCAAATTTCCTTCTTTAGGTGCTGATGTTTATTCTTCCAAACAAAATCAGAGAATATTTAGTTGATTTCTCAGCATGTGGAGTCATTCACTGCTAAAGAAAGAGCTGGATGTACAAATGTGGACACTCCTTCAGCTTTAGTTAACACAACTCTACCTATTATAGATAAATCCCTGTGCAGACACATGTTTACTTTCATTTTAGTTTCATTTTGGAGAAAAATTCAAGTGTTGTTAAAGCAAGTTATTCTTCCAGATGTGAACACTGAAGTATTTGACACAGTTTTTGATGTGAATATCACAGATTGATTTATCAACTGTATCCTGTAAACTCATTATTTCACATTTTGACATATTTAGTTTTAGACCTGATGTTTGTGAGAATTTGTCTATAATTTGAATCTCTGCTTCAACCTGCTTTTTATTTTTGAGGAATAATTCTGTATCATCAGCCAGTTGGGTAACTCTTATTTCTCCATTAAAAATAGATAAACCTTGAATTTGGGGAGTGTTTAGTGATGAACGGGATAATAATTCTGTCACCATGAGAAACAGAAATGGAGAAATTGGGCGTCCTTGACGTACTGATCTATGTACAGAGAATCTTTTAGAAGTAAAGGGGCAGAACACAACTCTGCTATTTATGTCTTTGTAAAACATTTGAATGGTGGAAATGAATTTTTTCTCCAAAACCAAAGACCTGGAGAGCTTTGAAGATGAACTGCTGTTCAATTGTGTCAAAAGCTTTATAGAAATCAAGAAACACAATAAGAGCAGCAGCTTCTATCTTATCACACAAGTCCAACAAATCAAGTATGAATCTTATATTATTACTTATATGACGGCCTGACATGAAAGCAGTTTGTGTTTCATTCATAATATTGTGTAAATCTGTTTCAATCTTTGGGCGAACACAAGGGAAAGACCTTTATAATCAACATTTAAAAGGATTATTGGTCTCCAGTTTTCAATGAAGAGTTGATCAGGTTTGGGTAACAGAGTAATTAAACCCTGTTTCATTGATGAAGATACTTTTTTATACTATTCTAATTATGATTTTTCAATTCATTCCCAAAAATGAAGATAAAATTGAAGTGAGAGCCGATCTATGCCCGGGGATTTCCCTCTCTTCATGGAGTGAATCAGCTGTCTCTGATCTCATGATGTCCTTCTCACAGCAAACTTTGTACTTTTCTGAAATGATGCCAATATCATTGATTATTGTGTCTATAAAATGATCACAATGAAGGGGGTGGAGTTTGGATTTGTACAGATTCTTGTAGAAACAGTGAACATGTTCCACTGTTTCTGATGGCTTTGTACTGATCTTATCATTGATTTTCAGGGTACCCCCAAGATTTTTCAACTTAAATTTAAGACTTTTTAAGACCTTTTTAAGACCACTTCCAATGAACTTTAAGACCAAACTCACACCTATTCTAGCATGCATATGAAGGAAATAATGCAATATAATGCTGTCAGAATTTTAAAAACAAAAACTTTGTTTCATAAATAATACTTAAAACACAACTGCATGAGGCATGTGTGAGGAGTGTGTGTGTGTGTACACATGTGCACACACACACACACACACACACACACACGCATGCATTACACAAAAGAACCTACAGCCTTCAAAGCGGTTGCAGTCTCTACACCAGGGGTGTCAAACTCATTTTGGTTCAGGGGCCACATACAGCCTAATTTGATCTCAAGTGGGCCGGACCAGTAAAATCAATCTATCGATTAGTCTGGTGATTAATCAAGTAATCGGATAAGAAATTTTGCGTGTTCTCCAATTTTTTCTATTACATTACTTTTGCATTATTTAAGAACAATGGTAATATACAAAAGAGAAAATAAGACAGATCTCTTAAATGAACAACTATAAATTGCTAAAGTAAAAATACTCAGTAAAGTAACTTTACTTTTACTGTACAGTTACTTATACTGTTTTTACTTTACTTTTTACTGAAGTACAAAGGTAAAAGTAAAGGTAGTAATGTCTGCAGAAACCACAAACATAAGATGGAACTAACTCTTTTAACTGAAACAGTCTCCAGAATGTTTTGTTAGCATGTTAAAATCCCTACAGGGAACTGGTTTACCAATAAGTCACCTTTTTCTCCTCTTATGAGTTTGCAGGTCTGTATTTAGTAATCAAAAAATACCAATAAGAGTACAATTAAGTACAACAAAAACAAAAAAAATATTGATTTTTCAAAAAAGGACACAATCACATGCAAGATTTTTACTTGTAATGAGGTATTTTTACATTGTGGTATTAATACTTTTACTGAAGTAAAGGATCTGAGTATCTTTTCCATCACAACAGGTCAGTGATCAGTGTCTCAGTGACTCTCTGTGGCTCAGTAAATAGTTTTATTTATGGTGGCCCGCCACATTAAAAAACATCAGCACCACTGCATGGTTTTCTATTTTTGGAGCTGCGCACCTTTCTTGATTGTTCCTAGAAGGTAACTCTCACGATCTTTCGCGCATCTAGGGTTCCCTTCGAGACACGACCCTCTTTGTCTCTGTCAAACTCTGTCTCTGTCAACTTTGATACAAATTGATTTAAAGTTCTGAATATTAGGCCTGGATGATAAGAAAACAGCTCGATAAAACGTTGGATAATTTGACGTGTAAATGCACAACATGGGAGCACAGAGCCCCAGCTCATCACCAACCTGTAACATCCTTGACAACAGAGCATGCTAAGAGTGACACGTGAACAGCCAATCATCTAACAGACAGTCCCACGTGTGATCTCTGCCTGGCTCATTGAAACAGCCTATCATATCCCTGGATGCTATGAGTGACAGGCAAACAGTTTTGGGTTGTGGAGCCAGCAAGCAGTCAGACTTATCCTGCGTTTTAATAACATATCGAAAATATCTGTTTGACAACTCATGGCGCTGTATCATGTAAGTAAGAAAGGGAGAAAAATAAGACCTTTCAGAACGAAATTTAAGACTTGTGAACAAAATTCAATACCTTTTCAAGGCCTTTATTTACGATCATTAAATTTAAGACTTTTTCAAGTTTTTAAGACCCCGCGGGTACCCTGATTTTAAGAGCACAGATATTATTGCTTTTTTGATTTCTTCTCTCCAGTGAAAAGAAGTAGCTGCTGTGTTTTTTTTTTCCTTCTTCAAGTCATTTAGCTCTTCATCATGTAAAGGCTCCTTTGTCCATCTCTGTGTATATTCCATCTATTTTGGTCTGAAGATTCCTAAACATGTTCATCTTCTGAAAGAGGATCCTTTATGATAAGATGACTTCATTCCTCCGTTATCTGTTTTGCTTTGTTAACTTTTAATTTTTTAATTTCTTTACTGCGTTTAATATCCAGTTGTCTAACTTTAAATGTGAAAAGTTCCCATCTTTGAATTGGATCTAAGGTTCCATTTTTAAATATGTCTTCTGCAGTTATTTGAACTATTTTGGTAAAAGTATCATCTTTTAATAAAGTGTTTTTAATTTGCCAATAACCTGGTGTGTGATTGTTGTGTTTGCATTTTGAGCCATCTAAGTGTGGGTCTTCCATCATGTGATCAGAGAGAGGAGCATGAAGGGTGTCAGAGCAGCACTTCCTCTTTCAGCATGGAAGCATGGACGTTACATCACTCTCATACACACTTTTTGTTTTTCTCTTCAAATGTACAGTTGGAATTTGATTCTTTTCATTAAATCCACTTTCTGATTCCTTTTCAATCAGGTTTCACTTTCAACATTTGCAGCTAAATTTAGGACTCAAAGAGGGTTTCTGCAGGTTTCAACAAGTTCAATTTAAGACTTTTACCACCTTCTTAAGATCATTATGAAGCTCATTTAACATCTACTTCACATCCAGATTGGAGATTAAATATCTTCATTCATGTCTAATTCATGATTTCATATATTTCATGTCTTCATGAAATCTGTCCGTCCAAACTGCGTAATGGAAGACGTCTTGTCCTCTCCGCTCTTTAAGGAAGGTGGGCTTGTGGGTAACCTGTGTGACGGAGGTCAGAGGGGTTTGTTGTCAAAGTGAGCTAGCTAGTTAGCTGCTACCAGTCAGACTAAAGACAATTCAAACAGAATCAATCTGGAGCTCTTCACATACTTGTCGGAGCTGGAAGCTGCAGGTACACAAACAAACGTGATCACATGATCCGTCCTGTTTTCTCATCGGATTTTTTTTCCACCGTGGCAGAAAAACAAAATCCCACAGACTGGTAGCTGCTAACTAGCTAAGTGATGTTTTCAGGGAGCAGCTCTGCTGTGAAGAGTTCAGGAAGACGCTGTAGTAACGTTACACAAACAGACTTTTGATTTCTTTTGTGTGGCAGCAAACACAACACACAGCCTTTCAGTAACTATTATACTGCCATCTGAGCTGATCCACACACTTTATGTGTGACTGAAGTAAAGTAACTGCCCCTCAGCAGAGACCAGTGGAAACACTGAAAACTACAATATGACCATATGCTCATCTGCTGTACAGCACATTCATTCACACTCCAATAGAACAAATAGAATGGATATATGGCCCCGCCCTAGCATGGCTCACACTTTACTTACAGCTGCACACATTCTCCTGTCAACTTTGTTTGTATAGATCACAACTTTTAGGTGTGAAGTGGCGTACGCCTCTTTCAGGACCTGTTTTGTGTGTCCAACATTTATAAATGAGAGCCAGAGCAGCTGTGCTTTTAATGTTGCTGTAGATCCAAACTCTGTCCCGAGGTCTCTGACTGGAGTTGCAGGAGTTCAGCTTGTTGCTGCAGAGTGACTCGCACTTTGCTGATGTGAATACACAACAATATTGGCTGATGGCAGGTGTCTGCTGCTGCTTTTTACAGCACATTTATGTCTTTTGACTGATATTTTAACACCTCACATTGAAATGAGTGTATTTGAGAGTTTTTAAGGAGCTGCTGAAACTCTGTCAAAGATTCAGTTGAGATGTGTCACCAGCGTTGACAGAGAAAATGTTTGCAGCTCCTCCTCCTCTATCAGTCTGACTGTGTGTGGCTGCAGCAGCCTCTTCATACCTCAGAGTGTCCAGTCTCCAGTGTGGATCCTTTAGTCCAGCAGACAGAAGCTTCACTCCTGAGTCTCCTGGATGATTGTAGCTCAGGTCCAGCTCTCTCAGATGGGAGGGGTTGGAGCTCAGAGCTGAGGCCAGAGAAGCACAGCCTTCCTCTGTGATCAGACAGCCTGACAGGCTGCAAACACACAAAACAACACACATGATCACATCATCTGAGGCTAATGCTGTCAGTCAAACACAAGAAGAGTCTGACACTGAAGAAATAAGTCAATAAAAATACGAGCACTGAATGAATCAGGGAGTTAACAGGAAGAAAACTCTTCAAGAGTCTACAGCCATGCTAGCAGCTCTCTCAGGCTGGACTTAGACACTGCTGTGTTTTCAGCTAAATGCTAACATCAGCATGCTAACACACTCACCATGACAATGCTAGCATGATCATGTTTAAAGGACGGCCATGTAGGATTTAGTGGCATCTACCAATGAGCTGCAGATTGCAAACAACTCTCACTCTCCTGTTCCAAGTGTGTAGGAGAACCTACGATGGACACCAAACTCACACAAAACCTCAAGTCTGTATCTAGAGCCAGTGTTTAGTTTGTCCCTTCTGGGCTGCTGTAGAAACATGGCGGTGCAACATGGCAGCCTCTGTGGAAGAGGAGCTGCTCCCTCTGTAGATATAAAGGGCTCATTCTAAAGTAACAAAAACACAATCATTCTTATTTTCAGCTGATTAGAGACTAATGAACACACACTTATGGAGATTATATTCAATTTATGACATATTCTGACAATAAAAGCCCATAAATCTGACACACTGGACATTGACCACTCATGTTTAGAAAGAATAGTGTTTGTTGTCTCATTTACTAATAAGTACTAAACACAAAGTAGAGCTGAGGCTGATGGGAATGTCACTATTTCTGCAGTTATTTGCTCCTAAAGCAAAGTTTTGGACAAATGTACCTGATCATGGCTCTAGATGAAAAGTCCGAGGATCAACAAACTTTGAACAGTTATTCCTGAGGGGGAAATGAATGTCTGAACAACATTTCATTGTAGGAACACAGCCCATGCTCACCAAGCCAGGACAGGCCTCGAACAAGGGATCTCCAATATTGAAGTATTTATGACTTTTGGGTAAACAACAACCTGAACAGATACACATTCTTTCAGAGAACTTTTGGCGCCATTCCCTTAAAAGGCGTTAAGAGAAGAACCCGCCAGGATGCTCACCCCTCCCCAGGGTGTCCTGATTCACATCACACTGACACGGGAAGCCGTTAGTCAAGACACTTACGAACCTTTGATATTCTACAACTTATCCCTAAACAACCCCTTCACGGTTACCAAGCCCTGCTAAGAAATAGCTTCTTTGTGTTAAAGACACTGAAGTTGTTCTAAGGACCAGTATTCCTTCTCCAGAACAACACTTTCTCCTTCTTTCTCGATCTTCTTACATTTACATCTTCTAGCTGATATAACAACCAAAGAATCCCCTTTTGTTCTGCTCCATCCTGCTCTCCCTTTTTCTCCTGATAAGACGTCAGATGGGGTTGTAAATCTCAAATTCCTTTGTAAGGACTGATTTTCTGTGTTAACAAACTCAAAACTTCTCCTGAAAGTGAAAATGAACATTTAATCAAAGTCTGTGTACTGTATCCTTTTCCAGAACTCATTTTGAATAATTTGATACAACTCTCATTTCTGTATGTTATAGTTTAAGCTAGTTACAATTTCATGCATTTAATCACAAAATGCTACATGGAGTCACATTGCCATCTTTTGGCGACAGTTAACGAAGTTCTTGCAGGAATCTTATCATTATCATTTGAAGTTGAATGTGGTTAAATTGATTAATCAACATGTTTTTCCACAGTATGTTATCTTCACTTTTTGCATGTCCTGTGTTACAGAAACTTAGGATAGTTGGTAGCGTTTATAAGAAACGTTTATCACCCTGTTAAATGTAACATGATAATCCTGTTTAATATGTTTTGATGAAAACCGATTTTTGAACATAATGAGAAAAGTATGTTCTATCGCGCATAATATTTAAAACCATACTAAACCACGTTAAATTCGTTTAATTCGCTCCCGAATGAAAATAATCAAAGTCTAAAGTGAAGAGGCCCGCCTGCCAGAAACACGCCCACTCAAATGCGTCTGATAAGATTATTGATCTCGGCAGCCTCTCTTCACTTCATCATTTTCTCTTCATGTTTTCACTTCATCGTCTTCACTTCATCGCTTCCTCTCCTATCCTTCACTTCTTCGTCACAGTTTCCTCACACTTAGTAACTTCTTAAGTATTTTCCTTTTAAGAACTCCAGTTGCGTTTTTCAGCACATGCTTTTCCATTGAATTTGAATTTTGCTTTTCAGCTATTCTTATACGTTTTGCATTCATTCTTCAAGTGATTATCTCAATTACCTTGTTTTTACGTTTGCGTATTTTTACTCGAGTAACTTTTTCTTCACAAGATTTTTATTTTTAACCTCATCCCGAGTTTTGACGATTTTTAAAAGTTGCATTCAGGAACGCCTCGGTTTTTCCTGAATTCTGCCTTTTTGCAACGCTTCAGACAACATTTTTCTTTCACGCGTTGGATAATAATTTAGGAAGCAATATCGAACGGCCAACGAGATTGTTTTCAACTTTATTATAAGCGAGTAACTACAGTCATCAGACGGAGCTACTATCCGACCTATAACGCCTCTATCACCAAGAACCACCTGGTCCAGAGCTGCCAGAGACTCACTGAAGTTGCTCTCAGTGTTGGTTTCTTTTTGCCGAACTAAAGACTCTGTAGCCACGGTAACTGACGTTTCAGGACCGCCTAGAACCATCGCCAAGGCCGCCACTCCACGCCACTGCGTCCCCGCTAGCATCGTCTCGTTGGGAGGCTGTGTCCAAGGTCTGCTGGTGCCGCCACGAGGTTCGGGTCCGCCGAGCACGTCCGAGCCTGATCCACGCTGCAGAGAAAGTAGGCAAAACTCACCCACCAACCGCAGCCGTTGTGATAAGAGTTGATGTCGGATAGAAGGCTCAGCTGATTTAATATTAACTCTAATCTATGTTTGCTAAATAAGCGGTTTTACACATAGTCCACATCTACGTGTTTCTAACCTCTATTTACAAACACATACTCTCTCATTATCGTCAACTACAGTACCATTGAATTACCTACATTAATGTCCATATATATTATTGTATTTTGTGTATTCATCTACCTCCATTGATTATTCATATATTCATATGTTAACTCATTAATCTCTAATAAATCCTCATTTATCGCCAAGTCGTTGTCTGTGGATATCTCTTCTGATACAGGAATTAAGATCAATGTACGGAAGAATTCATAACCCAGATGAGATTGATTCATAACTAACAAGTGTACTGATCAATTAATAACTGACCTGGAGTTATTAATCTGTTACAGTAATTTCCTCCAATCGGAGGTGGTGCCCCCCCTATTATTAATAAATGTTATTGTAGGAACATTTATTACGAGGTATTGATATCATATTCCCCTACATCATCACAATCCATCCAATAGCTGTTGAAATATTTCACCTGTTAATCAACACAGTGCTGATGTGCACATGGTTACCAAATGATTTCAATAATCTATACATGGATTATACAGATCAATTATAGGATCACTTCCTGAACACATTTCATGATCAGCACTTGGATTTATTAGTAGTTGACTTTTTCAAATCATGATAAAATCACTTATCAACTATCACAGCGGTTTTCAAAGTGTGAGGCGCACCTCCCCTGGGGGGCACCAGAGGGCTTCAGGAGAGGCGCGGCGAGAGAAAAAATAAACCTGAAAAGAAAGAAAAAAAAGTGTAAACATCTGGCGAGGGGCAAAATGGATCGATTTTTAGTATCTCAAGTGAAAGTGAGAGAGGGCACAGAGTCTGGGGCGAGCAGAAAACAGAGGAAGTATGACCCTGATTATTTAAAGTTTGGCTTTTCATGTATTGGTCCTGATGATGCTCCGCTGCCACAGTGTGTTATCTGCAAAGAGGTGCTAGCTAACGACAGTATGCGACCATGTAAACTCCGGCGTCATATTGAAACCAAGCACCAAAGTTTAACGACCAAGCCGCGGGAGTTTTTTGATCGGAAACTTAATGAATTGCGGTCACAGAAGAAAGTCATCGAGGCGTTTGGCACTGTGAATACCAAGGCAACCGAAGCATCATACCGCGTAGCGTTACGCATTGCGAAGGCGGGGAAACCCCACAACATTGGTGAGACATTGCTCGTCCCTGCTGCCAAAGATGTGTGTTCAGTACTAATGGGCAAAGCTACTGCTGCCAAGCTGGATGCCATCCCGATGTCTGACAACACCATCCAGCGCCACATCTCTGACATGGCAGCTGATGTGAAGGAACAGGTGCTGGACGCTATCTGTGAGAGCCCTTTCTTCTCCATTCAACTGGACGAGTCCACTGATGTTGCTAACTGTGCACAGCTAATGGTGTATGTACGCTTTATTAAAGAGCTCGGTGTCCAGGAGGAGTTTCTATTTTGCCATCCTCTGCCGGCTCGCACTACAGCCGCAGAAATTTTCCAGGCTGTGAATGACTTCATTCAGGAAAATCATATTGACTGGAGCCTCTGTTGTGGAATATGTACTGATGGCGCGAGGGCAATGACAGGCCGCCACAGCGGTCTGGTGAAACAGGTGCAAGCGGTTGCGCCCGCCGCTGTTTGGTCGCACTGCATCATCCATCGCCAGGCTTTGGCGACCAAGAGGATGCCCAAAGAGCTGCGCGCGGTCCTGGATGAGGCAGTAAAAATTGTCAACCTAATTAAATCACGCGCCATGAATGCCCGTCTCTTCTCCACCCTCTGCAATGAGATGGGCGCTCACTTCCATCAGCTGCTCCTGCACTCCGAGGTCCGTGGCTGTCGCGGGGCAAGGTCCTCACCCGCTTGTGTGATCTGCGAGAGGAAGTCCTCATGTTTCTCGCCGAAATCAACTCCCCACTGGTGAAGCATATGGAGGACGCAAAGTGGGTTGCAATGCTGGCCTATCTGTCTGATATCTTCGACCGGATAAACACACTGAACACCTCTCTGCAAGGCAAAGAGTGCCATGTCTTTTTGGCACACGATCAAGTCTCTGCATTCAGGAAAAAGTTAGATCTGTGGTGTGCTCGTGTTGAACGGGGCTCGGAGGAAATGTTCCCAACCTTGGAGGATGTTGTGGAGAAGACAGGACTGCAACTGGACTGTGTGCAACAGGTGGTCATTGCACATTTGAAGGGGTTGCGTGAGCAGTTTGGAGACTATTTTGGAGAGGAGACCTTGGCAAATCAGTGGGTGAGAAATCCGTTTTCTTTCCCAGTGACACCCCGTGATGGACTGACCATGCAGGAGGAGGAGGCCCTTGTCGAGCTGAACTCTAATATGGACTTGAAACAAAAGATGAGTGAGGTGTCACTTGCACAATTCTGGCTGTCTGTGGAGACCGAGTTCCCCCACCTCACCAAAAAGGACTGTAAAGGTGTTCATCCCCTTCACCTCCACTTACTTGTGTGAGTGCGGGTTTTTCCGCATTGACAATGATTAAAAGCAAGTATCGGTCACGCTGCAGGTAGAGGATGATCTGCGTTTATTCCTTTCCACAGTGCAGCCCCGCATCAATCGCCTGTGTGCATCAAAGACACAGACTCATTGTTCCCACTAAAACAGAGATGAGCAAAATAAGGTGGCAAGATTGGCAATCGGTTTATTGCCGTCATGGAAAGGATTTATGCATGATGTTGAGACCACGATATGAAAAGCAGCGCTGTACATGGTGCACAGTGATGATAAAAATCTCTGACTGACGTTGATCCGTTTATTATTTGATTTGAGGAATTGCACAAAGAGGCCTTAAAATGAATTTATTCAAAAAGATGTTAAAAAACACTGTTTAAAATATGTTAAAAACAAATGCTAAAATGTGTTTAAAAAGATGTTAAAAACATACAGATGTTAAAATGTGTTTAAAAACATGTTCAAAATATACAGATGCTAAAATGTGTTTAAAAAAGATGTTAAAAACATACAGATGTTAAAATGTGTTAAAAAAAAAGATATTTAAGCACATACACAGATAAAGATGATTAAAATGTTTTAAAAATATGTTTAAGAACATACAAACATGTTTAAGATGTTTACAAAAATAAAGATGTGTATAACATTTATTGTTTAAAACCTTTTTTAAGCCTGTGTGGAACATACAAAGCAACAACAATAACAGTAATAATAGTAATAATAATTAGGGGGGGTAAAGGGGGGGCGGCATGCTTTTGAGTTCTCTTAGGGGAGGCTCACTATCCCATACTTTGAAAACCCCTGAACTATCATAAATTCCTATTGTTGGGACTAGAAGGAGCAGACAAGGCTATTAGCAATAATTAATAATTATTAAAAATGATTATCAATTATCAAAAATTAAAAAAAAAATATTAAAAAGAATTAATACAATTAATGATTTGGGGCACCACCCTGTAAACAGTGACCAATAACCTTAATATAGATAACAGCCTCAAAATGGATGAGTTAAAATAATTGAGGCCTGAAAGGCATTAACTATTTAACTTCATCAATGAAGATCGTGAAATCCAGGCACAGACTCTCTCAGTCGGCTCTTGTCATAATACACAGGTACACAAACAGTCACAGACGTAGTTTCAAGTAAAATATGACAATATTTATTCACAAGAAATAATCTCAATTTACAATTGACCTTTCACAAAAGCCCGCCCCCAAACGGTCATTGTCCAATCACACATCCTAGCACTGTTACTATGTAAACAAGGTCCGTCAAGCTGCGGACCTCCGACAAGCAAAATGGTGAAGCGATGTGCCTATGGCATATGTAAATCGGACAGTAGGTACCCAAGAGTTTGGAATATTGTATATTACTAGTATATCATTGCCAGAACGTTACCAATACCCTCTAAGTTTAGCTAGCCGTAGTGTTAGCTAACGTTAATTAACTTAATGTTAGCTAGCTTGTTAGCGAGTTCACGTTAGCTCTCTAACGTTATGTTTCGTCAGTTTACATTGACGTTGAACATAGCGTCCTAACGGGCAATTTAAACTTATTTTTTCATCTTTCATGTAGCATTTTGGGAATGGACAGCCTACTCCTGAGTATTCCAACCCTGTACTTGCTGTACAAGTGCCAAACCAGCGTAGAAGAAATAGCTGAACAAATAATTAATAAATCTAAAGCCATCATAAAACATCATATTAGGCTCAAATTTCACCATATTTTTTTTTTTTAAGTTATTTTTTTGGCCATTTTTGCCTTTATTCGATAGTAATAGCTGAAGTGGAGACAGGAAAGGGGGCAGAGAGAGAGGGGATGACACGCAGCAAAGGGCCGAAGGCGGGAGTCGAACCAGCGGCCGCTGCAGAGGACCAACAGCCTCCACACATGGGTCGGACACTCCACCCACCGAGCCAAACGTCCGCCAAATTTCACCATATTTGGTACTGAAGTAATCCAAAAGTAATGGAAAGCAATCAAGTTACATTACTTTAATATTGTGGTTATTGGATTAAGTTACTGATTACATTTTTTAACAGGTAATCAGTAACTGTATCAGAATACATTTCTAAAGTAACCCTCCCAACCCTGGGTACGGGTTATACACCTAGGATAGTTGAAAGGATGTTGACTAGCTATCTAACTTGAAATTAAATTAAATTTAAATATTTCAGTCAACATCCGCCTGAAGCATACAAGTGTCCTGATCTACATTAACAGGCTTTATTAGCCTTGGGGCACCTGTAAGTTTAGCTAGCTAGCTAACCTAACGGTAACGCTCTTATGGAGGATGTGGACACAGATAAACATATTTTAACAATACTAGGCTAACATAAGAGAACTTACCCGGCAGTGCAAGAGCATGACTGGTCCACTAGGCTGTGCTCGTTGCATTTGAGGTAGAGGTCGTGGGGTTTCTCCGTTTTTCCCATTGACCGGTATGGTTTCGCCTCGATAGTCGTAGTGTTCCCATCGTTCCTTATTTTAATATTTTGGATATACCCCTCCACTGCATATTGCAACCCCCTTTTGCCTTGATCTGGAGGATATTGCGCTGGTATTGCTCCAAAAAGAGTCACTGACACGCACCGGTATACTTCTCCCCGCCACTGTGTTGACAGTCCGTCGGCGTCAAGAAGCTTTTCGGGCTAGCAACAGTAACTAAGGGGGGCGGGCTTTTGCGAAAGGTCAATTGACTCTACTTTTCATAAACAAATACACATATACTACATCTACAAACTACATTACTAAGCAATGACACAGGAGGTGTGTGTGTGTGTGTGTGTGTGTGGTGTGTGAGAGAGAGTGAGGGAGAGAGAAGGAGAGAGAAGGAAGGGAGGAGGAGGGGCAGGAAGTTGGACCTAACCCACGAATGGGGGTGATACGTCGAGGATCCGACCACGAGGAGTGACCGCATGATTTTAAAGTACGTGGCTAATGGCCGCCACTGAAGATGACGTGCTTTTAGCAAAGGGAAAAGAAAATAGTGGCGCTACACTAGGGCGTTGGACTCTGTTGCCAATTGTAAGCTCACCACCTATGGGGAGCGAATGTATAGCAAAACATGTATGGGTGTGTGGTGTGTGTGTGTGTGTGTGTGGTCAGTAGGGGGACAGAGGGAAAGAAAGAAAGAAAGAAAAGCAGGTGAAAGCACCGACAAGAGGTGGTAAGCACAGAGATTGTCTTTGATCACACAGAGACGCGGGAAACGGATTGAGATCTGTCTGCCGTGGTCGCTGGCTTTTACAGATAAAAGACGATCTGCCGGTTTACACACCACGACCAACTATCACTGGAACAGTCCGGTGAAGTTAGTCAAACACTGTTACTAGCCAGGCGGCTGGAGACAAGCAGCAAACAAGCAGCAAACGTTCAACAACAAGAGAAGGCAATAACACCAAAGTGTAACCTTCAGCAGCACAATACTTCACAGGTACTCAACAGTATAACACAAACAGCTAAATCGGGCATTTCCTCGTTGTTCTGAGGTTCGGCTCGGCTCCTTGCGGCTCGAACGACGACGGGTCCGTACCAGCTGGCGTACGGTGGCTGATTCTCGGCGCGGATGCGGGGAATGCAGCAGGTAGACTGATCGAAGGCGATTCCGTTCCTTCGCTTCTGCAGCAGGCTGATGAGGGCTGTGTTGCGCAGCGTCCTCGATGTGGATCCCCTCCCAAAAAAATAAAAATAAAAATGTTCGGTTGAACAAAAGAAAAAAGAAAAGTCTCTGAGCTCATCCAGCGAGAGAGACGTGGCCTTGTTGACAAAAAGAAAAAGGAAGGAGTAATGTTACTTGGGTTACTTCCTATGGTAACGGGAGTTACCTGGAAGCAGAGAGGGTGCGGGCGTCTCAGGTAGTTATAGCAACGGTGACGTCACGGCCAAGAGGCGGGACGTCACGTGGGTTCCGGGTGGTCTCGTCCAATGAAGCTCAGGATTTGACTTCACCGGACCTCACACCTGAGTGTGAATGCCGCAATGGCTGGTGGGAAATGGAGTTCCTTTTTTTAGGACTCCCTTTGTTTGAATTCTGGCACCTTTCCTGTGGTGGTCAGGCTGTAGTGGGGTCATGCAGGCCCCAGTCAGGTTTTGAGGCCCAACACTGTGTTTGCTTCATTTGCTTTCACACCACAGACAAACTGCACCACAGTCAGCTTGAAATGGGACTGAGGCCTCCCTCTTTGAGCGCTTTCACTCCACTTGTTTGATCTGCACCAGAGTTCAGTTTACAGCTTTCACACCAGCCCAAATAAACTGTACTGACCTGGAAAATGCACCAAGCTTCATTTAACCAAATCAAACAGGTAAAGTGTGAAAGTCAATCACATTTTAAATGGACATCAGTTGAAAGGCTCATTAATTACTGACCTGAGAGTTTCCAGAGTACAGTTTGGACTCTCCAGTCCATGAGACACCAGCTTCGCTCCTGAATCCTGCAGGTTGTTGTTACTCAGGTCCAGCTCTCTCAGACTAGAGGACTGTGAGCTGAGAACTGAGGACAGAGCTTCACAGCTTCTTTCTGAGAGGTTACAGACACTCAGTCTGAAGAGGAAATAATGAACAAGACAACAAAGAACATTTGTGTCAAAATCTTCAGTCTGAACTTTTAGTGATACACATATAATACATATATAATCTCCTTTCAGCACCAGTTCAAATCCTTTATGTTTTACTCTAAACATGTTGGAGACATGACAACAGATCATTACTGAAACAGTCATTATAAAAACATCCAGTCATTGAAATGATATGATACTAAAACCTCCTGTAGCTCTGAGTTTAGACAAAAACACCTCATCTAATCTGCCCACAATGAATCAGGAAGAACTCCTCAAACATCAGGCCTATACGCACACGTCTGCTCACTTTTGAAAGGTCACAAACTGAGGAATATGAATCCATTTGATTTAAATAAATTTCTATTATCATTCCAGAGTCAAATGAAGATGCAGCAAAAGAAAACATGTTTTTTATCCTCAACCAGTAAATCAAAGCAATATCACCATTATAACCAAGTTCCAACTGTGCAGCTGAATTTGTATTCCTACTCCTAGACGACAACTGTAATGACAAATCTGATGAAAATACACTAAAATACAAGATAAGAAAAACTTTATTGATCCCACACTCAAAAATACAGGTAGAAAAAGGGCTGAGTGATAATAGAATACTTATAAAATGTGCAAATACATCTACTGATGCTACTGCACACATCTTCAGTGATGTTCCTGGAATCATTGGGTGTTTCGGGTCTTTCAACATCATACACCCTCATCCAGGTGACCCAGCTGTGGCTGATCAGACCCCAGCTTGTGTCCAGTTGGCAAATCTAGCTACACTGCCCCCATGAATCTCCTCTCTTGAGCCATAGCCATCTTGAGGCTTTCTCTGCCACTTCAGTGGTATTGCGGATGGCTCTTCTCCTCCTCACTCCATCAATGCCTAACAGACTGAAGGCTCTGGACAGGGATCGGGCTGCAAAACCCCTGCATCCTACCTCTACTGGGAGACACCTTGCTCTCCATCCGGCTTGTCGACACTCACTGACCAGTCCCTCATACTTGGCGAGCTTCCTCTCAAAGGCCTCTTCCAAACGGTCTTCCCAAGGGACTGTAAGCTCCATCAGAACCACTTGTTTGGTAAACTCAGACAAGAGAGCGACATCTGGTCTTAAGGAGGTGATCGCCATGTGGTTGAGGAACTTGAGTTGCCGCTCCAAGTCTACCAACAGCTGCCAGTCCCTCGCAGTGGCCAGGATACCTGCAGATGTTTTTGCAGCTGGTCTAGGCTGCTCTCCAGCTCTGATGAAGGCGATGGCTTGCCCGGAGGGGCGGGAACACTTGGCCCACTCGACTCCTGTAGCAATGGCTTCAGCGATGGCCTTCAGCACCTGGTCATGCCTCCACCTGTACCTTCCCTCTCCCAGTGCCTTTGAGCAACAACTCAGAATGTGCTCTAGGGTTCCACACTTGGAGCACAGCGGGCATGCTGGTGACTCCACTTTGCCCCATATGTGAAGGTTTGATGGGCTGGGAAGCACATCGTATATCGTATATAAATATAAAATGAAAAAATATAAACTAAATTGATCAAACTTTACACTCAGGACTGTAAACACTATATACACCTTTCACTTATACAGATATATGGAGCTGTTTGGATATATGGACAGATATATGGGTATATATGGATAACTGTGCAGGATAATTGCACACATGTTGTAATACACAAATGGTGTGTAACATTTTAAAAATAATCATAACAATAATAATAATGCATTATACTTGTATAGCGCTTTTCAAGACACTCAAAAACGCTTTACAAAGAAGAAGAAAGATAAATCAAATCACAAGCAGAACAAAAACAAACAAACAAACAGTAGATAGTACAAAACAACCGGCGGAGTGTGCCGGTGGGAGTGTGTCGATGGAGGAGTTCAGACAGGTAAGGTGGGGCCAGGTTGTTTAGAGCTTTGTATGTTGTGAGGAGGATTTTGAAATTAATTCTCTGGGGGATGGGGAGCCAGTGGAGTTTATGGAGGACGGGGGTAATGTGGTCACGGGTGCGAGAGTGAGTGAGTAGTTGGGCTGCTGAGTTCTGGATGTACTGGAGTTTATTGAGAGTTTTTGATGGTGAGCCATAGAGGAGACTATTGCAGTAGTCCAGATGGGAGGTGATGAAGGTGTGGATGAGGGTTTCTGCAGCTGTGGAGGAGAGGGATGGGCAGAGGAGGGCAATGTTCTTGAGGTGAAAAAAGGCAGTTTTGGTGATGTGCTTTACATGCTGGTTGAAGGAGAGGGTTTGGTCAAAAATGATGCCAAGGTTACGGATATGAGGGGAGGTGGATACTGTGGAGCCGTTGATGTTGAGAGTGAAGTTATGGGTGGATTTGGTGAGTGTTTTTGGTCCAATGATGATAATTTCAGATTTGTCACAGTTTAGTTTGAGAAAGTTGGATTGAAGCCAGGATTTTATTTCAGTGATGCAGTTTGTCAGGGTTGAGTGGGTGGTAGTGGAGATTTTCTTGGTGGAGATGAGGAGCTGGATATCGTTGGCGAAGCAGTGGAACTGGAGACCATGACGGCGGATTATGTGACCAAGGGGGAACAGGTACAGGATGAAAAGGAGGGGGCCGAGAACTGAACCTTGGGGGACGCCTTGGGGGAGGGGATTTGCAGTTATTGATGGAGATGAACTGAAGTCTGTCAGAGAGGTATGATTTGAACCAGTTTAGGGCAGATCCAGTGATGTTGAAGACGGTTTCAAGTCGGGTGAGAAGGATGGAGTGGTTGATGGTGTCAAAGGCAGCGCTGAGGTCGAGGAGGATGAGGATATTGAGGTTTCTGGCGTCAGAGGAGAGAAGGAGGTCATTGGTGATTTTGAGGAGGGCTGTTTTAGTACTGTGGTTTGAACGGAATCCAGATTGAAATGTTTCATAATTCTTATTGGTAGAGAGGTGGTCTTTTAGTTGGGAGGGAACAGCACGTTCCAGTACTTTGGACAGAAAGGGGAGGTTAGAGATTGGTCTGAAATTGTTTGGGGTGTCAGGGTCGAGTCCAGGTTTTTTTAGAATAGGGGTGACAGCAGCGATTTTAAGAGATGGTGGGACAATGCCAGTAGACAGGGAGGAGTTTATTGTTGTGGTGATTAGTGGGGAAAGAGCAGGAAAGCAGGCCTGAAGGGATTGGGTGCATGGTGCAGATGGCAGGTTTCATTCCAGTAATGAGTTTGGAGAGGTCTGTAGGGGAGACTGGGGAGAACTGAGACAATGGTTGGCAGGATAAGGGGGGGCAGGTGGGTAGAGGTAAAAGTGAGAGGAAGGAGGTGCATTTGTCAATTGTAAATGACTGTGAGCTGCTGTCCAGCAGGTTGAGGAGTTTGTTGATTGTGGAGAAAAGTGCTTTTGGGTTTCCAGAGCCAGAGTGAATCATTTGGGAGTAATAGTTGGATCGGGCAGAGGAAAGGGCGTCTTTGTATTGCTGCAGATGGTCTTTGAAGGCTTCCAGATAGACTGTGAGACCTGTTTTTTTTGTAGTCTTTCGAGTTGCCGGGCACGAGTTTTCGTCAAGTGAAGTTCGGGGGTGTACCAGGGAGCAGAATGGGTGAAGGAGACAGTTTTGGTTTTGAGGGGTGCAAGCTGGTCGAAGCAGGAGGAGAGAGTGAGATTGTAGTAGTCCGTGAGGTCTGCGGGGCTGTGTAGGTCAAAGAAGGGAGTAGTGGATATTTTTTCAGAGAGGGAGGATGAGAGGGACGTTGGGGAAACAGAGTTCAGGTTACGGAAGGTGATTGTGCGTTTTTGCTTTGGTGGCGGGGTGGGAATGTCAATGGTCATGGTAATGGCTAAGAAAATAATGTAAATAGTGTTGCCTTGTAAAGGCACAGAGAAACAGCATGGGCTGCACAGAAAACAAGCAGCAAACATTTCACAGTGATGATTTACTTTGAAAAATATATACTGTACAGAAGACGATTTAACAGTAGAAAATGGAAATATACAATATATTGCACATTAGAGATATGAAGGATTAATAGTATGTATAAAAAAGAGTATATGAGGATATATTATGCCAACATGGTAATGCAATATGTATAAATATTAGTAAGTATGATAAACACCCTGAAACAGAGAACAGTGCAAATAAGCTACAACTGTAGCGTTACAAATAAATACAACATTTATGATATAATTTATAAAGATATTCTCAGGTGATCAGCAGGTTTTGGTTATGTTTATGTTGGTGTTAGTGGGAGTTTGACCGTTTTCAAAAACACTGAGATGTTCATAAACCCAGTGAATAATGATGAATTTGCTTGGTGTTGGAATTGTGTTTGATGTCAGTAAAAAGGGTTTTAGTGAGACCCCATATGGGGAACCTGCGTTAGGAAGCGTTAAAACATAAATGAGGCTCTTGATCTGAGCCAGACTTCATATTGTGTCCTGTATAATTTGTGAATCTGAGATTGAAGAACAAACAACATTGGAAAATTTTCAGTGAAAACTGAAATCCTGACATGAGATCAGCTGCATAAATTAAACACTCTTGAAATTTAGAGAAATCAATAATTCAAGACAAACTTTGACTGTAATCTGACCTGAGAGTTTCCAGAGAACAGTTTGGACTCTCCAGTCCATGAGACACCAGCTTCACTCCTGAATCCTGCAGGTTGTTATTACTCAGGTCCAGCTCTCTCAGACTAGAGGACTGTGAGCTGAGAACTGAGGACAGAGCTTCACAGCTTCTCTCTGAGAGCTTACAGTCACTCAGTCTGGAGAAAAAACAGTCAGGAAACAAGTAACTGAGTTGAGTCTGGACTTTTGGAGATACATTCTATATAATCTGTTCACAACACAGGTTCAAATCCTAAACATATTGGAGACATGGAGAGTAATCATGACTGAATCAGGAATAAACCATTGACTGTAAATAAAGATGGACGGTGTGTCTCCACCTCCTCCCACTGTACAAAAATTAAGCCAAAATATCTGATCAGAAAAATGAAAACTTGAAAATATATCACTGTGAGAAAAACTACCTAAAATGACAGAAAACATCTTTGAGAAACATTTATTAGATGAGCACTTTGATTTTTCACTTTGGTCCATGTCCCATCTGCTCAGATGGAAGGGGCAGGGTTTATGACCTCTACTGCAGCCAGCCACCAGGGGGCGATCCAGATATTTTTAGGGAACTGTCATCTCATCCATCTTTATACAGTCAATGGAAAAAACTGACATGCCATAATGGAAATGATATGATATTAAAACATAAATAAGATTCTCCATCTCAGTCAACAAAATACAATGAAGAGACTTTCTGTACTATTGAATTTGAGATCCTGACAGAAGAGATTCAAAAATCTTGACATGAAAACTGAAACTAAAACATCTTGATGGTGTGTAAAATAAAAGGAAGTTAAGATTTAAAGAAAGACATTATTTAAGACAAACTTTGACTTAATCTGACCTGAGAGTTTCCAGAGTACAGTTTGGACTCTCCAGTCCATGAGACACCAGCTTCACTCCTGAATCCTGCAGGTTGTTGTTACTCAAGTCCAGCTCTCTCAGACTAGAGGACTGTGAGCTGAGAACTGAGGACAGAGCTACACAGCTTCTCTCTGAGAGGTTACAGCCACTCAGTCTGGAGAGACAACAGTAACAGACAGTCAGTAATCAAACTCACATGATATCAAATCAGAAGTGAAGCTCTCAACATCATCCAGAGGTCATAAATCTGCTATATGATATGTGAGTCTGAATGACAAGAAAACACATCAGAAAAATAAAAGATTTTCAGGATTGTGAAATTTGACATCCTACCATAAGACTGGCTTTTTAAACTAAAAAGAGTTTAAATTTTAGAGAAACAACTAAATTCCTTCATGACAAACTGTGACATGTTCTGACCTGAGAGTTTCCAGAGTACAGTTTGGACTCTCCAGTCCATGAGACACCAGCTTCACTCCCGAATCCTGCAGGTTGTTGTTACTCAGGTCCAGCTCTCTCAGACTAGAGGACTGTGAGCTGAGAACTGAGGACAGAGCTTCACAGCTTCTCTCTGAGAGCTTACAGACACTCAGTCTGGAGAAAAAATAGTCAGGAAACATGTAATTAGTTATTTATTTTGTCCTTATTTTAAAACATAGAAGTGTAATTATTGATGAATACATCTCACTTACAGAACTTTCTTGGAGGCTTTGACCACTGGCAGCAGCCTCAGAAGAGCCTCCTCTGAAGCAGAGAATTTCTTCAGGTCAAACACGTCCAGATCTTTTTCTGATGACAGTAAGATGAAGACCAGAGCTGACCACTGAGCAGGAGACAGTTTATCTGTGGAGAGACGTCCTGAACTCAGGGACTGTTGGATCTGATCAACTAGAGAACGATCATTCAGTTCATTCAGACAGTGGAACAGATTGATGCTTTTCTCTGAAGAGGGAGTCTTATTGATCTTCTTCTTGATGTACTCAGCTGTTTCCTGTTTAGTTTTTGAGTCAATTCCTGTCTCTGTCAGTAGGCCTCGTAGGAGATTCTGATTGGTCTGCACTGAAAGTCCCAGGAGGAAGCGGAGGAACAAGTCCAGGTGTCCATTTGGACTCTGTAAGGCCTGGTCCACAGCACTCTGGTGGACATGTGTTAGTTTAGGTTTAAAGACTTGAAACCAGGATGTTGTTTGTTCTTCTGACAGCAGATTGACTCCAGAGTTGATGAATGTCAGATGGACATGAAGAGCAGCCAGAAACTCCTGAACACTCAGATGGACGAAGCAGAACACCTTGTCCTGGTACAGTCCACTCTCCTCTTTAAAGATCTGTGTGAACACTCCTGAGTACACTGAGGCTGCTCTGATATCGATGCCACACTCTGTCAGGTCTGATTCATAGAAGATCAGGTTGCCTTTCTGCAGCTGCTTAAAAGCCAGTTTTCCCAGAGACTCAATCATCTTCCTGCTCTCTGGACTCCAGTGTGGATCTGTCTCAGCTCCTTCATCATACTTGACGTTCTTCAGTTTGGACTGAACCACCAGGAAGTGGATGTACATCTTAGTCAGGGTCTTGGGCAGCTCTCCTCCCTCTCTGGTCTTCAACACATCCTCCAGAACTGTAGCAGTGATCCAGCAGAAGACTGGGATGTGACACATGATGTGGAGGCTTCGTGATGTCTTGATGTGGGAGATGATTCTGCTGGCCTGCTCCTCATCACTGAATCTCTTCCTGAAGTACTCCTCCTTCTGTGGGTCAGTGAACCCTCTGACCTCTGTCACCATGTCAACACACCCAGGAGGGATCTGATTGGCTGCTGCAGGTCGTGTGGTTATCCAGAGGCAAGCAGAGGGAAGCAGTTTCCCCCTGATGAGGTTTGTCAGCAGCACATCCACTGAGGTGGACTCTGTAACATCAGTCAGGATTTTAGTGTTGTTGAAGTCCAGAGAAAGTCGACACTCATCCAGACCGTCAAAGATGAACACAACCTGGAACTCTTCAAACCTGCAGATTCCTGCTTCTTTGGTTTCAGTAAAGAAGTGATGAACAAGTTCCACCAAGCTGAACTTTTTCTCTTTCAGCACATTCAGCTCTCTGAAAGTGAATGGAAACATGAACTGTATGTCCTGGTTGTCTTTGTCTTCAGCCCAGTCCAGAGTGAACTTCTGTGTTAAGACTGTTTTCCCAATGCCAGCCACTCCCTTTGTCATCACTGTTCTGATTGGTTCATCTCTTCC
This sequence comes from Lutjanus argentimaculatus, assembly GCA_034769285.1. Lineage (NCBI taxonomy): Eukaryota > Metazoa > Chordata > Actinopteri > Lutjaniformes > Lutjanidae > Lutjanus > Lutjanus argentimaculatus. The sequence continues at coordinate 37,335 of JAWZSL010000147.1, forward strand.
AGGTGGGGGTCTAAAGATGTCTTCTTGTCTGATTGTTGTTTCTGATCTGTCTGGTTTCCTGGATGCTGTTTCAATCTGTCTGACCTCATGTTCTTTACTGACCTCTGCAGTCCCTCCCTCTGTGATGTAGAGCTCTGTGTAGATCTGATTCAGAAGGGTTTTCTGTCCTGCTTTAGCAATCCCCTCAAACACACACAGGAACTTCTTCTTCAGGTTAGATTTAAGCTTACGCTGACAGTCGTCAACAAGATCACCTGTACAAACACACAACAAAGATCATTATCATTAGGGCTGTAGTGAAGAAGACTATATATGCCCTCTATGGTGCATTTCTAGAGGACAAAACATGAGAAAGTGCCCCTGATGTCCTTTCTGTGAACAAAACATGGTACAGTGCCCTCTGTGGTGCCCTTCCGATGGAGAAAACAATGCAGTGCCATATGCCATATATGTAAGGAAAATTAGTTGGCCTCTACAGGCTTCAAATAGTTAAACTGTTAATAATTTCCTGTGTTTTTTTAATACAAAGGTGTAGTAGTGTAGTGGGTGAAGTATTTTAAGTGAGGTGTTCAAAAAGTGCCATTTTTTTTATCTTCTTCACTCCTGCCCTGCCATCATGAGCTGATAGTGACTCCTGGTAGCAACAAGACCAATGGTGCTGACAAAAAAGGCAAAAGAAAACAGCCTCCTGCAGCAAAATCCGCTGTCACAACAATCAGACTTTAGTTTATAGATGTGTACAGAAGAAATGCAGAGCTTCCGTTACTGTCTACAGCAGCTAAGAGACAAATATTCAGGACCTTTGAAAATAAATTAAAGATGTTTTTATACCTTCCAGGACCTTTGCTTTCACTCCAGTGTAATGGAGTCAGAATGTCTCAGAGAGAATGTAAAACCCTTTTTACATAGAGATCCTGTAATATCATCACAATGAAGACTCGACTGTTCATCACCTTTGTGTTTTTACAGTGAACCAAGCATCACTAAAATGAAGCTGCCTCAATGTGTCATTTTTTACAGCGTGCCAACATTGCAGACCCAAAAGGCGTGACTTAACACAACAGCACACCAGTCAACACGTAACGTGAAGGTTTTTATGTGTTCCTGGCTAAATGGACCATCGCTTCTTCTGCTAAAGATCAATTACAAAGATCGACACCTTGTGTGATGATCTGTGGGAGGATCTCTCTCCTCTGTGTGTGTGTGTCTGCTGAGAGCACACAGCTCTGTGTCAGAGCCGTGAAGTGTTGCCTCATCTCTCTCTGCTTAAGCACAGCAATCTTATGATCTGTTTCTATGACGATAGCATAGTTACACCAGTGAAAATGTCTTAAGTTGTGGTCGTGATGTCACTGGAGGTGATGTCACAGCTTTTAAATCAGTGGCTCTTCACAGAGATAAGCTGCAAATAAAACACAGCAGCATCTGTCCTGTCACTGACACTTCAGATTTTGGGTATTATTACTTATTTAAAAGTAAAAGCAACAGTAAAACTGTTTCACACCATGATGGTTACATGTAGTCTGTGGATCACATGTGTGCTGAACTGTGGTGGGGCGATCCATACAGAACACGGGACAACTGTGATCTGTGTCACCCCTAAAAGTCAACGTTGACGAGTTTTAAGGTACTTTTGTCACTTCTGTCACATGACATACGTAACAAATTTATTTCAGTCCAAACCACGATCTTTTTGGTGCCTAAATATCACCAAACTGTGACTGCTTCAGAGAAAAAAGCAAAAATGGAGATTCTTCCTCATTATAATGAGAAAATTACCTAATCTTAATCTTCAGTCTCAATAAACATCGTAACAAACGTTTTAATCACACTTTATTTTGATATCAAATGGTGGCTTGGTGGTTGTGTTTAAACAGGCTCATAAATGTTGAGAGCAGTGATCATTCAGCCTGATCAATCACAGAGACCTACTTGTTCTGCTGATGACCTCCACCAGCAGTTTTGTTTTCTGTGTTGTTTGTGTGTTTGTTTGTTTGTCTGTCAGCAGGATTATTTCCATGAAACTTTGTTGAAGGGTGTTTACCTTGTGAGGCAGCAGGATTTGTGAGATCACAAGATCATGAGAATCCATCTTATCAGACTTTGAATTGATGTGCTTGTGTCCAACCACAGTGGTTCAGACCAATCAGCATCCTATGAGGAACGACTGGCAGCTATGGGTGTGGTTTAGGTGTGATGACAGTGAAAATAAAATTAGCGGTTAGTGTAGGTACTGCTGTAACATCAGTTAAATCACAACTGGACAAATATTTCTTCACTGAAAGAAGAGCAAAGAAGGACGCTGAAGGCTTTTGAAAAAGATGCTTTCGTTCTTCTTCAGTTAGAGTTTGAGCACATCATATGGTTTGTTGATCTGATTGGAACACACCAACAGGAGGCATGGGCTCGACTTGGACTGATTATTTTGGCTGTTTTGACTGGTGTTTTTGTCCACCTGTGTCCATGAGTGGAGAGAGGCCGGTACAGTTTGTCCAACTTGTGCTGAAGCTGCAGCACTGCCTGCTGTGTCTCTGAGAGACACACCGACAGAGAAGGAGGAAGGTGTGACTTCAGTGTGAGCTATATGTATGTACATAAACACATATATATGAACATTCGAATGCTAATTTTGTGTTTGAATACCATGGCAAAAAACAAAGCTACAAAGCTTTGAAGCAGTTAGTATACCTCTATGTGTCGCTGGTGTCAACACCCTTTTTTTTAACCTGGAAACAGAAATAAATAAAGTGTGACTGACCTTCTGGTCCTGAGCTGAGCAGTCTCTGCACCAGGTCATTCCTCTGCATCTTCTCTAAAATCTTATTGGTCACCTTCCAAGCTCCATCAGATTCAAAGGTTTGCACCATCAGATCCACTGTGACGTGAGTCTTTGCCTTCTCCAGCTTGGATGCTTTGATGGCTGGACAGCCTTCCAGGAGGTCAGGCTGCTTCAGATACCATTTAAACTTCTCAAATTCATCCTCTGTTAAATTGTCCACAGTGTTCAAAAGGTCCAGTGCCGTCATTTTGTCTCCCTGTTAAAGTCAGGCAGTTTTGTCAACTTGCAGGAAAACTGTAAGACAAATGTATCAGAGCAGCAACGTGAGTTTTGATTGGCTAACACAGGAGCTGTGTATTTGTGTGCAGAGTCTGGTCAGTTAGAGCTCCTGCTGCTGTTCTGTGAGCTGGACTCAATGTCATTCTGACGTGGCACACTGCTCACACTTCTTTCAATTAAAGGGAGCCGTGTTTGAGTAAAAGCACCACAACACTGAGCTGTAAATGATGAACACAGGATGCTAATGCACTGAACTGAAATAAAGGCTGTGCTGTTGCTTTTAGCCTTGATGGCAGCACAGCTCACGACACCAAACAACACTGTACAACAAAGATAAAATCATCATGAATCCACAACTTTAAGGCTAAAACATCTAAAAGTGAACAAATCAACAGTTCTTAGATGAAAACCTAAGAAAGTGTCCACAGAGGACAACATGAGTCAGCTCTGTGATAAAGTGACTTCCTGTTTTCTGTCTGTTCAACAGATGAAATAAGAATCAGAGCAGGGCTGCTGTCGAATAGATCCTTTGCTTAAGAAGGATCCTCACCCAGAAGTATCTCAGTGGCAGCCATGGTAAGAGCTGGTCCAATCCTCTACATGCTCAGGAACGGTGCTTCACTGCTTCCTTCCTTATCTCCTTTAGCAACATTTAAAGAGAAGCATCATTTGGCTGTTCACAAAATTAAGTTTTATAAGTAAGTTCAGGAACAGGAGCACACCACTCTCTCCCAAACTCCATCACCTGCATCGCACTAATGAAAACACCTGCAGCTGCCACAAACCCAAATCACCTGCACCTCTCTTCTTCAATCACCTGTTCATACCTGTATAAGAACGTCTGTATCACATGTTGAATCATAAGTGAATGAACTGATGAATATTCAGACGTACAAACAGTAAAATACAGACTGACAGCACAGTTTGTTCATCAAAGGTGTATCCTGTTACCTGTCAGGGTTCTCACCTGTTAGAGTCTCTGTACACTGACAGACACTGCTGGTGTCTGTGTTCATCTGACCGAAAGCTAGGGCTGCACGATATTGGAAAAAACTGACATTGCAATTTTTTTAAACTCTGCGATATATATTGCGATATGAAAAACTACAGGAATTTTCCGCAGATGACTTGAATAGCATATTAGGGATAGCAGGATTAGGGTTAAATTATTTTAAAAATACACTTGGCTTTGATCTCTGTCTGTAATTATCACCATAGTTATAATTGTATAATGTAATAATATTAAAAACTTCAAACTTATACAGTACTGCACTATGTGTATACTATACATATATTAGATCATTATACACTGCACAGTATAATACACTACACTCTGCAGTCTGGCTCAATGTCCCGCCTACAGCACATCTGATTGGTCAGAAGTCATGATCAATCAGCACAGACACACTGTGTCACAGACAGGGTGAGACAGAGCTGCACCGGTGAGCAGAGAGGAGCTGTGTAGAAGTTAAGACAGCTGATATCACCAAAGTTTCAATACACATCACAGCCTTATGATCTGTTTCTATGACGACAGCATAGTTACATCGGTGAAAAAAGTCATGGTGTGGATTTCACTCGAGGCGATGTGACGGATTTGAAATCAGTCGCTCCTCGCAGAGATGCGCTGCACATAGCAGCATCTGTCCTGTATTTCACTGCAAGTCTCCACTGAGATTTCGGGTATTATAACTTATACAAAAGTAACAGTGACAGGAAAACTATGATGCTCTCATGTCCGCGGATCACATGCGTGCCGAACCGTGGAGAGCGATCTGTACGGGACACGGATCAACTGCCGACGTAAATGGTCAAACAAATTAGTTGTGTTACCTCTCGTTGTGGCTACAGGTGCAAGGCGCTGTCAACACAGAACATGTGTTTGGTCAATATCATCCTTCTTGTAGCCGAAATAATTCCAGATAACGGACGTTGCTTTTCTTTTTGGCACAAAGTCTTCGTTTTCTGCGATTTTCTCTTGTTCGTTGCTCATTTTTCAGTGTTGTTTCAGCGGCTCACTCCATGTGCAGGGGCGTGGTCTGCTTCGGCAAACTGATTAAGAATGATTGTGATTGGTGGATCGCTGCGCGCAGTGTATGTCAGTGTCAGGTACCCTTGAAATTAGATGAGAACACTTTGAGTTCATTTGCCTCCTACATCGAAGGACCTGCAATGTGACTATTGCGCACACGTACATCACGATAACGATGCTCAAACGATATATCGTGCAGCTCTACCGACAGCCATCACATCCTCATATGTTCCAATCCAGAAACACCACTATGACATGAAAGCAGTGGGAGCTGTAGTGCTGCCAGTCAGCAGCAGGTGGCAGTGTTACAGCAGGGGTGTCAGTGAGCGCTCTGATGGGAAAGTCTTCACAGGAGCCGAGCTGACAGAGCTCCTCAAAGTCCAAACTGCAGGAACGCTGCAGAAGAAGACACAGACAAACAGGTTTATTATTGGATGTGGGAGGAAGAACAGTGTGTAGACTCATGACAACATGTGACAAACACAGAGTGCATCAACAAAGAGACAGAGAGGACATCTGACACACAGTTACACTGAAACTGTCTCTTTCAAACACTTCATGTGTTTATTCAATAACAACACTGTCAATGTCTGCTGGAACAATTTAAAGGCTTACTTCACTTCACTGTGTCTGTTAATGTGATGTTTTTATGTCGAGGACCTTGGAAGAAAAGTCCAGTTGGTACTTGGTTATAATGGTGATATGTTGTAGTTGGTTGAGGTGGAGCCAGTTTGAACAGTTTTATAGGCTTTGATGTGGTTTAATGTTTAATAGTGAACAGAGGTGGACAAAGTACTGAACCCCAGTACTTGAGTCAAAGTACAGATACACCTGGTTAAATGTTACACAACTACAAGTGAAAGTTGCTCAGTCAAAACTACTCAAGTTAAAATACTAGAGTACTTGCTTTTAAAACTACTTAAGTATTCAAAAGTACAAATTACAAAGTACATTTTCTAATATCAATACATTGTTGTATTGTTTTCACAGTGCAAGTGCAGGTTTACAGAACCTTATAACTCTCTTAAAACATAGACACACCTATAAAACCTTCAGCACAGAAATGCAATCAAAAACAAAAAGGACATCTATTGTCATTTTCTAATGTAATTGTATTAAAATCACTGCTTAAAATTAGATTGAAGCCAACTGTAAGGAGTTCTCCAGGTCTGTTAAATAACAGAGCATGTGGCCAATAGCATTTTAGAAAAGAAAAAATATCAACAGCTGTCTTCAAAGCTCTGCTCCGCCTAACCCGCAATTTCCGCCAGGCACGGCTGCACTGCGTTATGGCTGTGCTGCAGCAGTCGGAGCAATTCGCCGCCATTCTAGACAATAGCTGAGTTCGAGATGAACTGCGCCTCGCTTGGCGAGTAGGCGAGATCAGGCGGCTGCAGCACGAGGTGGAGACAAAAAGCTGCAGTCAAGTCAGACAGTTTCCAGCAGACTTAAGAGAACAAACAGGAAGAGACACTAACATCCTGTTAGATCACCTGTATGTTACCTGTAGTTTGCAGACCACGGTCATAGCTGAAGAGATAAAGTGTGTCCTCGACTGCTGATTGAAGTTAAAATAAAAGTGATCCCCCTTCTGTTGCATGGAACATCTGTTCTTTTATCTGCCTTGTAAAGCACTTTGTAACTGTTCGTTTGAAACCTTTATTATTATTATTACACAAAATATCTGCTTGTTGACAGATTAGAACTTCATCGCACAACATAAGACTAATATATCAAGCGTTAAGTATTACAGTTCCACAGATAATTGGCATTTTATACAACACATGGTGTGTGTTGTCAAAACTAAGAGCCAATCAGAGCCTGTCAGCTCGTTGATCAGGTGACAGCCAGGCGCTTGCAGTCGGTGGAGAGCAACTGCCGCGCCTGATTCTAAAAACTGCGGCTGCCTCGAACTCGTGAGGTTATTGTTGCCCACGCGTGCATGACGTCAGAGCAAGTCGGGATCAAGTCGGACACAAATCTAACCGGCATGCATTGTGCGCCGATCGCCGGTGATCGATCCTGCGCAGGCTTGGCTCATCTCGAACGCACCTATTGTTTGTGTTTCCACCAGAAGCGGCTCGGCGCTCTGCTCCGCTTCAAATACGCACAGAGTCTATTTTTGAGGCTGCCGCGTCAATTAGCACAGCGCAGATCGAACGGGCAGGAAGTCAGACACAGAAAAGGGAGGGGTAATCCAGCTAATTTTCAAAATAAAAGACCCCGTGCAGAATCACGATTATAAAGACAGACATAAAAGAATTAACCACGTGCCTGCTTATCCATGGTAGAAGGAAGAGCAAGGAAGGAGGACCTGATCAACAAAATCTGAGCAAGTAAACATGATCAGGCGGGCAAAACACTCTGCTGCTGAAACAATCTGACACGCTGCTGCAGGAGAGACATGCAGCCGTGCAGAGGACGGAACAAAACCGCGGCGCACACGCGACCCACGGTAAAAGTAACGAGTAACGACAAACCTCCTAGAAATGTAGTGCAGTCTAAAGTACAATATTTGTCTTTGAAATGTAGTGGAGTGAAAGTAAGTTCCCAAAAAAACAAATACTCAAGTAAAGTACAGATACTCAAAAAATGTACTTAAGTACAGTACTCAAGTAAATGTACTTCGTTACTGTCCACCACTGATAGTGAATCACATTTTATAAACTGATCTTTTGATTTTTATTTTTGTTTTGTTTTTATCTTAATCTAAATGTATTGAGTTAAAAAAAATGTCAAATGTCTCCCTCTGAGATGTAGTGCAGTAGAAGTAGAGAGTAGCAGAAACACTTGAGAACATGTACTTACTCAAGTATGTTATTTTCCACCACATATTGATTATTTAACTGACAAAAAGAACAGAAGTTTTTTGGGAGTGGTAGTGTCTAGAAGGGAACCCTAGATTTTTTTTAAAACTCTCGCGAGATTTGTACGCGTTGTGTTTCATTGTGGACGTTGTACAAACTAATATATTTAATAGAATCAAAACGCTGTGGTTCTGATCTGGGTTGGTAATGACTGAAAACACTTGGTTACGGTTCACAGAAGATCATGGTTTGGGTTCAAATGTTGACTCTCGCGAGATGTTTCGCAGGTCTGGGGTTACCTTCTAGAAGCGGCTGTCGGGCCGAGTCAGGTCGCGTTTAGAGGCTCAGACAGCGGGAGAGCAGCGGCTCGTCTCCGCCTCGTCCACAGGCTGATTCAGTCATCAATAATGAAGACAGGAAGAACAACTCTGTGTTCAACTACTGACCATCAACTAACTCTACTTCTACTCTTATTCCACCGTTTACACTCCAAACATCCACACAACATGGAGGATAGTTTTTACAGTTTACACTTCAAACTCAGAGTTTAAATGATTTTTACTGTTTCTACTGAAACTAAACTAACGACATGTTGAGTTAACGAGTCAAACATTTCAAACTTGTTACTTTACCTTCAGCTGGAGCTTCACACGGAGAAAAATAACTCAGACACAACATTCAGACAGAAACCGAAAGTAAAGTTTAAACAGGAAACAGACAGAGAGGTGGAGAATACACCACCTCTGTTCATTTACATGGAGAAATATTCACTGATTTGTGTTTAAATGTGTTGATATCTGCACACATACGAGGAGCCAAAAGCTGTTAAAGTGTAAAAACATGAAGCTTCACTGCAACAAATATTATATTTCATCTCTGAGAGCAAAGTTTATCTTTTAAAATGAATTAAATCAAACATTAAAACTCTACAGAGACATCAGAGTCAGCAGGAAGTGAGCAAAGAGCCTCAGAGGAGAACACTAAAAAGTAGCTGAGTAGTTGTAATTAGTTACCTCCAGCCCTGGTAGTCCAACAAAGAAAACTGCTACATTCACTTATTTATTGTTTATGCATTAACCAAGGTTGGGGACTAGCAGATTAAATGTAATCTGGATAATGTAATCAGATTACTAAAAGTAAGTCACTATAATCAGAATGGATTACATTTGAAAACATGTAATTAGATTATAGTTACATTCTCAAGGATGTTTAAAATGTGTCATTTTTTGATGATAATCAATATGATCTGATAATCGATCAATGAACTGATGAAAAGTTCTTCTGACAGATGACGTTTCTTAAACAAGTTCTCCATTTAGAACAAAGAACACGCTGCAAAAATGTATTTTATTTCTATTTAACATGTTTTGACACGTTTAAAGAGAAAAAACAGTTTTTTTAGTAAGAAACAAAATTTCAAGGTTTGATTTTGAAGAAATCCAAAAGTGTTCAGATTAGATGACTTTTTTTGTGATCCAATGGATTATGTTACTAATTAAAAAAAACTGTCATGTAATCTGTCTTCAGTAACTGAGTACATCTGTCAGTAATCTGAGCCAACACTGACACCAACCCGACTTAAAATACTGTTTGATGTTTCTGACACTTTATGATAAATATTTGCATCTTTATCACAAAAAGCTCTTTGCTTCACTGATTTGATTGATGCTCAGTGATCTTTTTTACAAGAATATTAACTGCACTAAATAGAAACGTGTCTTCATCTGAATTCATTCACACACGTCAGTGTTTATTTCAGCTGTCTGCAGTCTTCCTGTCAGGCTGCAGCCCCAACAAGCTGCAGCAGTAAGACAGGGCAGACTCAGCCTGACAGACACAACGCAGGGCACAAATCCACAAAGGTTCTTCTGTTCTCACCTGGGGTGCTTTTCATTTGGTAAATAGACCCTTTTACAGCTGACGTCATCAAAGAGCTGCGCACGCATTTTGGCAACAGAAGTATCGTCTCCTCCAGTCATCCAGACGAGTTATCAAGCTGCAAAGGTTGAATTAAACGTTTTACCAGCACCAAAATCACCAAATCATTTGTTTCTTAAGTACATGATACTTCAGAATTGATATTCCATTTTAAGTTGCTTAAACTTCAGAAAAATTGTGACTGTTTCACAGCAATTGGTGGCGTCTATGGCTGCAAGCTATTAAACGTGTTGATTAGACTGAGAACGCGATTAAAACTGCTCGTGTTTGCAGCGGCCCATTGACAAACTGTTGTGGTCCGCCGTACTTCTGTTGCCAAGATGCGCGCGCAGCTTTCTCATTGTTTACAAACTGTAAAAGGGTCTATTGGTCTCCTCGTCTCCTCCACTCGCTTCCTCTCCTCGCGTCTTAGTTCCACCCAGCGAGGACATGAAAGAGGGATGCGAGGAAGAGACATGAGGACGGAGGAGACGAAACTCCGAAATGAAAAATCCTCCTTTAGCGTCTGAAGCGACGTCAGTTACTGATGATGAGCTGATAACAGCTGAATCAGCTGTCAGACTGACTGGTTTGAATGTCCACACAAACACTTATTTAACTATTCCAACAGCTGACAGTATTTGATTAAATCTGAACAGTGTTTAAAATAGATGATCAGTAGTAGGATTCTCTCTGATGTTGATTTCAATCATCATTTAATAATTTATAATTATATCGCCTACAGATCAGTGGTATTTGTTTACTTACTTATTTACCTGCACCATTGTCATCAGAATGTGTCGATTTTATTGTGAAATTAAAAAGCAAAAACAAAAACAAAACAAACAAAAAACAGGCAAACTGCTGCTTTGTGTGATGCCACGACTCTCTACAATGGAATTAACTTATAGTGTTTAGATGCCGACACATGACGGCGCATTATATCACATCTCATCATGTTTATTATCTGTAGATCCTGTATATGACTCTACAAAGTAAACACACCTGTCACAGGTATTTTCCCTGATTAGTCCATTAAGTGTGTGACAGTGATTCCACAGTAATAATCTCTGAATCATCAATGAACCAGATGACTTTTCATCCTGTTTGTGTCATTTTTCAGAACATGCGGCGATTTACAGTCTAATAATCAGTTATTTCTTCATGAGCTCTTTGTGACACCAAAGGACATAAATGTTCAATCAGAATCATTAAAGTGCTTCAGAAACTTGTGTCAGTCAGATTTAATTTCCCTGCGTGTGTCCTGATGATGTGTGTTGACAGTCGCTGAAACTGTCCAATCAGCATCACCCTCTTGATAAAAGACTTCCGCGTAGGATACACCGGTGTATCCTCACTCTCGGCTCCTCCAGTAGCCTCCTCTCTCCTCGCTCCTCGTCTCCTCCAGGTGCATTTAAGCAGTTGGAAAATCCTTCATCATGGCAGAGGGGAAACGACTTCCAGGTCAACAGAGGAGACGAGGAGGCAAAATTCAACGAAATGAAAAGCTCCCTTGTGTTGTGTGTTGTGTTGTTGTAAAACTCCCCTTTGCTGCGATTGCTGTCATCAAATTCTGCTGTGTTATGATTGGCTGTTGTCAAAAAATACTTGTGCTGTGGTTGGCTGTTGTAAAATCCCACTGTGTTGTGATTGGCTGTTGTAAAAACACGTGCTGTGATTGGCTGTTGTAAAATGCGTTGTAACACAGAGGAAATTTTGTGATTGTTGATGTAACCCTGAGGGGTGTACTACGAAGTGAGATTTATGGGTTAGCAAGCTATGTTGAGTCTAAAGCCAGGATATTCAGTATCACGAAGGTGTCTCTCTTTTAACCTGGGTAGATCACCATGGTAACTTATGCTAAACTCATAACCTGGTCGGGAGCAGGTTATGTTCTGAGTTTCAGATTAAATCGGCTGTAAAAGGTGCAACTCTTTAACTAATTATTGTCCAAGCAAGGTTATTTATGAGCGATATAGCTTATGAACTGAGGGAAGATGTTAAATCAGTTAGTCATTTTACGTTGGTTTGGCCAAAAACTTCAGTGATCTCCACGTCTCTGTCATCATGGGACAGTGTCAGACTGACAGCATCATGTTTAAATCTTCTGTATGAAGTTTTATTGTTTAATGTGCAGTTTTCATGTTAGAAATAAACGGCAGCATTAAGATCACATTTAGTTGATCAGCAATTTTCTGACAGCATTCTTCTTCTCCTGTTTTATTTGCAGCATCGATGTTGCTTTTTGCTGTAATATATTTTGTATATTTTCCACAGCTCCTAATTATAACAACTTGATCAGTTTGACTGAAGTGTTCGGCTCACAATCGCTTCACTTTGTGCGGAAGAAGAGTCAAATGATGCAACAAACACCCCTTTTTATGTGAACACGCACAGAGTCTGAAGAAGAAAGTTTTAGGACTGCAGTTTTAGGCTTTGTTGATCCAGATCATGCAAAGAAAGCCTGGCTGTGTTTAGCTTCCTTCAACACCGCTCACTTGCTCCAACGCTAGCTTGTTCTAGTACACCCCTCTGTTGTAAAGTCATCCTGCATTGTGACTGGCATTTGTAAAATCCCCCTGTGTTGTCATTGGCTGTTGTAAAAAAAAACACCTGTGCTGTGATTGGCTGGAAGACAGACAGAGACAAGGTGGCAGGCAAACAAACCTAATTTATTAAACAGTTGTGTTCTTGTTTAATAAATTAAATCAGTGGATCAGTAGTGTAGTGCATGTATGTGTGTGTGTGGTGGAAGGAAGCAAAGAAAACTTGATTTGTGTGCCATGCTGCTGGGATGTTGTCTTCCAGGGTGAGAGCAGGAGAGAAGAGAAGAGAGCAGACTGCAGACTGAAGCAGCTGTTTGAAGGGGAGAGCACACCGGGCCCAGGTGTGACTCATCCCACTAACGAGCCTCCTGCAGACACAGAGAGAAGAGCAGCAGCAACAAGAACAGGGAGAGCTGGTGGCAGGGAGGAGGGCTGCTCACAGTGTAGATACTCCTGCTCAAATATTACTCTACTACAAGTCAAAGTTACTCAGTCAACATTTTACTCCAGTTAAAGTACTAGAGTACTTGCTTTTAAAAATACTTAAGTATTCAAAAGTACAAATTACAAAGTATATTTTCTAATATCAATACATTGTTGTATTGTTTTCACAGTGTATTTACAGAACCTTGTAACTCTCTGAAACCACCTAATGATGCACTGACCTGCTTGTAGAACCACTCTGCTACACAAAGTCTATAAAAACACCTTAAAACTCAGCAAGAAATGCATCAAAACAAAGGACGTTCTTTCTGAGTAACTGTATTAAAATCACACATAAAATTAGATTGAAGGCCAACTGTAAGGAGTTTCCGAAGTCTGTTAAATAACTGAGTTTTCTGGCTTCAGAGACAGTATATATACATTAAAGGGGCATTAGATAAGATCACACAAACTGTTTGTCATAGCAACCCTAGACAGCAGTTAAGTGACGTGCAGTCACATTCTGGACTCACTCCTCCTTTGTGCTCGTGCTCCTTGGGCGTGAGCGAGCATCGACCAAAACAGCAACATCACTGCATGAGATTGACCGGTGTTGTGTCCCTTCAGGTTTTTCAGTTTAACTGGTGACCGTAAGTGTGTACGTTTTGTCTGCAGCAGCTGTGTCTGTTCTGTCACCAGATTCATCACACATTTACAAACACATCACTGCTGATTTTCAGGTCACATCTGATCCCTACTGCAGCAAATATGGTCATAAAAGTGAGAACGACATTACAGACAAGTATGAAAAAAGAAAAAAAAGAGAAAATTCATTCTTTTTTTTCAACATTGTGTTGAGCTGGGTTTGAACTCACTCATGCAAAAGCATAAACTTTCAATACATTCTATCATACTCAATACACCACAGACCCAACATGGTAATGACTTGACCTGCTGACAGTGGATATAAAAAGTCTACCCATGCCAGGTTTTTGTGATGAAAAAAAAATGAGACCAAAATAAATCATTTCAGAACTTTTTCCACCATTAATGTGACCTATAACCTGTACAACTCAATTGAAGAACAAACAAATCTTTTATGGGGAAAAATAAAAAATAAAAAACTTACAATAACCTGGTTGCATAAATATGCACACCCTTAAACTAATACTTTGTTGAAGCACCTTTTGATTTTATTACAGCACTCCCAGGTAGCATGTAAACATGGTGTCGATGTATTGTGAGACTTCGTACATCTCTTAATGAATGCACGTGTGAAAATATCGTGAGATCTCTTGTGCATCTGGCTCGAGTCTGAGAGGCTACAGTTGACATTTCAGCTAAAAACATGGTGTAAATGGCGTCTTTTGTGGTTAAATTTTTTAATGTTGTTTGTTTTGTGTTCTTTTTTTAACATTTTATCCGTGGTCTCCATTCACTGCCATTAGCAGCAACCCTGTTTTCTGCTGAAACTCCAGGATTGTTTTGTGAACTGAAGATCTTCACCCATCATCACATCAGCATAGAGGTGAGTACATATTGAGTGGATTTTCATTTTTGAGAGGAATATCACTTTAAAATGAGTCCCCCTGAAAATAAAATATTCCGTGGAATTAACTTCTGTGACCCTGTATTCATCTTGTTTTGTCAAGCAGTCAGGTTAAGCTGTCTAGGTTTTAAGAGTGTATTATGGACTATTTAAAAATTAAATTGATGAAATCAGAGGGAAAAGAAACTCAAGAGACTCACTTGAGGGGATCAGATGCCATCAAACAGATGGCAAAGGAATGTGGGGCCAAGCATCCTGAAACTCTGTCCTCAACCAAGCTGAGAAAGCAGGTGTCCACACTGTCCACAGTTCTCAACCTGAGAGACAATGAAATGGACACACTGGCAAATTTTCTTGGCCCACAGACAATACTATAGACTACCTGAAGGAACACTGGAGCTGGCTGAAGTCAGTAAAGTGTTGATTGCTTTAGAACAAGGCCAGCTGTCAGACTTCACAGGAATGAGCCTTGATGAAATCGAGACTGATCCCAGTGGTAAATCAAACTAATTTCACAGCAAATGTATTTTTCCTGATATTTGGTTTTGTTATTCCTGGTGTTCAGAGCAGGTATTAGAAGCTGTGGACAGTGACCTGTCAGAGACAGAGAGGGAAACGTCGTTTTGCTGATCAGGTGAGTTTTACATTAATTGTGTTTATTAAGATCAGTCATATGCCAGTTTATCATCGTTTGTTTTAATGACTTGAATAAGAATCCTTGATATCTAAACCCTTCATATTTATAGAAACAGTATGAGTATGACAGTGACAGCTCTAACAAGTATACAACATACTAACTTTTATGCATCATGTTTGTTAGTTACCTGTCTTTACAAAAAGTATGAAATAAAAAAAATATGTGCAGAATTTTCCTCTCAGTTCATGTTTTAGTTATGTTTAGACATACTTTAGATTTATAATGTACAGTATTTCTCAGTCCACACAAACAGAGTAATGCTCTGTACAATGATCAGATCATGTTTGTAACTCAAGATTTAAGATTCTCCATGTCATTTCTCTGAGTATTCACACAAAAAAGACAAATGAAATACTGTTTTTCTCCAGCTTATGTCAGTGGACCAACATGACAGTGAAAAGTATTTAAAATATACTGTAAAACTCACTTAAATAAAGAAAACACAATCAACTGTTCAACAGTTCCAGCACTTAACAAGCATAGTCATAAAGTGACTTTTCTCTCCTCTCTCTCCTCCTCCCTGTTGTCTCTTTTCTCTCCTTCTCCTCTCTCCTCTGTCTCTTCTTTCTCTGTCCCCATTCCTTCACTCTGGTTGAAATTCTATAATGAGATTGTATATGAGATTCTATAAAGAAAGCAAACACTTAACTGTTATTTTATCATTCACTGTGAAGATGTGTTACCATCATAAGAGAAGATGTCAACCTGAGTCGTATCACTTCTGTTCGGTGAGAAAGTATCAAAAGAGGTTTTTTTAATGTGCTAATGTTCTGATTTCTGAGATATCATGTTCTGAGAATTTTGTTGACACGTGTTGATATTGGAGGCCCAGTATACTGTTACAGTTCTGTATAGCTCTTATGCACATATATTAAGTAGTTTTGATTGCACATGTTTTGTTGACACGTGTTGAGCCCCGTCGAGACCAATGAACTCTTCAAACATTATTTGGAATGAGGTTTAAAAATCAGTAAGCGAGAGACTAAGGGCCCTATCTTACACCAGCGCAAGTGCCATTTTTGCCATGTCTGCAAGATAGCAAATGCACTTGCGCCTGGTCTGTTCCGTCGTGGGCGAGAGGTCTAAACATGAAAGCATGACGCGTTTGCTATCTTGTGCTTCGGCGCACTGGAGTAAAAACCACTTGGGCCTTAGAGCCCTGTCTTACGGCCGGTCTGAAGCACAATGGATTTAATTTATTCAAGATGTGTCCAAATCCTCCTTTGCCGTCTCCTCCCAGGGGTGCGAGTGATATTTTGCCCTGCCCCCATCCTGTGCAAAGCAGCATACACCTATCAGGTGTGCCCAAGTGCCCTCATTAATTCACTGGCGAGTTTAAGCTGAACATGCAATAAACCAATCAGAAAGTCGGCTCTCATCGCCTGTGCGTCAGCAGCGCAAGCAGTGGCAGCATGACGCGGATTTACAAGGAGGAAACAAAGAGAAAAGATTTCAAAGCGAGGAGACAGATCTCCTGGTTCAAGAAGTGAAAGCATGAGAGCGCGGAATATATGGAGACAGCAGGACGTCTCCAAAGCAGCTTCATGTGTAAATAGTTTATTTCACATGAACACCTGCAAAAACCATTACAATAAATGAACCGCAAATGTCATGCAGATATGTAACTGGTTATATTTTACAGTGAAACACCTTGAAATTGTGTTGTATTTTATGATTAATCATTACCTCCCACCTAATCCTCATCTCCTCCTCCAGTCCTCCTCCTCTGTCCGCTACGAAACAATCAGAAAGAGTTCTGAAGTTTGAAGTGTGCAAAATGCAAAAAACAACATGGATATATCCAACCAGCTCTGACAGGAGCACACATTCCTTTTTCTCTCCGGGTTGAGCAGGACTGTGCGGTCAAATATTGTGTCTTGTATGTTATAGATAATAATTGTTTAATCCTTGTTTTTCTGGATCACAACAAACACACAGACACAAACAGCTGTCATGCTGACTCATCTGATAAAGACGATCTGACAGCTGTGATCCCGTGAGCACTTTACAAGTTTGTTTAGATTTATTAGGCTTTATAATTAAAATAATTTTTTTTCTTTATTAGTGAGTTTATCTTAAAAGACACACTCGCGCAGGCTGTTTAACACTTATGAAAGGTTGTTCTGTGATTGTGGAGACGTGTGTGCGCCTCAGACAAACGTGAGAACACGCACGCTTTTAACTTCAATATTTACACTTTATTGCTGATAGAAAATATGTTTAAATGACACTTTACTGATCCAGACTCCACTGTGAGGAAAGGAATGAACAAAAATCAAGGTGTTTTGTGATTGTGAAGACGTGTGTGTGTTTCGGCCAAACATGCCGGGTGCTTTAGACCAGCTGCTCTCTCTCTACCCTTTTCCTGTCACATCTTCAGCTGTCATGAACAATAAAGGACAACAGCCAAAAAATAATCTTAGAAAAAGAAAATGATCTGTAAACCACTGCAATGACTGCCTGAATAGATTTAGTGATGTTGCACATGGACATACACAACCACAAACAATCATTGTCCTGTACCTTTACTTCTCCTGACAAGATGTCCTCTTCAGAAGCACAGATTCTGCTTGATACATGTTACTGTTGCTTTGCAACCACTGAATCAAAACCTACAAAAAATAAATAAATTATAACAATGAGCACTTCAATTGTTACTAATACTTAAGAATTGCTGTTTGGTATAACTGATTAACCGAGTGTAAGTATAGTTGAAAATGCTTACATTTTGTTGTTGTAGTTGTGGTTTATATTCTCCAGATGGTGTTTTCCAAATTCTTCAAAGTATCTTAGAGGTCTATGCTGTTCCTCACACACTCTTTTTTGTTTCTGTTACTGTAAAGCTTGTATTAATTGTCATATTGGTCCATATCTTATTAGCTCACCTCTGGCAGAATTGTCTCTGTAATGAAAAGCTGCTTTTCAGATACATTTCCGGGCACTGACAGGACTTTTTCCAGTCGCTGGATTATCTCCTCTGTCTGGGATAAAGTAAAGTGAAATAAATAAGAAACATATACGATGTTAACAATACAGTAGTGTGTGAAACTGGCAAATAGAGAACAGGCACAATTTTATCTACTGATTCACCTGTTGTGTGCAACTTTTCCTCAGAGTTGTATTTCTTCCCCTTTCTAGGCTTTAAATAAGCTTAGCTGAGCAGTTTTTCAGGTCAATGAGATGTGAAATCATGTTCCTTCACCTTGTGCTGAATTATAGCTTAAAATTTGGACACAGACAAGTAGGACTTGTGAAAAATTCATGATTTCACAAATTCTTTCAGTCAAATACCATTGTTCAAAAATGTTTTAATACCAGGAGTTGTGTGTACAAACAAGACATTGAGAGAACACTCTACACACCTTCAAGTCACTGAATAAAGTGAAATGTTCCCTGTATTGTTTTCGAAGGGCTGGATCAAACCCTTGGTGGTTCCACAGATACTTTCGGTTTGAGAGAACCTGCCCACTCTGTTTTCTTTCAAAATCCTGTAATATTGAAGACAGAGTGGACGTGCTGCTGGGTCTTTCGTTGGTCACAATACAGCTGCTCTTTGGATACTAAGGTATTTTGCACTTATTCCTCAGGTGAAGGGCTCATTGCACGGGTCAAGACAGTCTTAGTAAAAAAATGCAAGTCTCCTTCAAAAACACACCAAGGCTCAGTGTAAAAACGTATCAACCAACATTGTTACGAGTGGGTGTAAAGTCAATGGAAAAAACACTGGAGGTGTGGACCCAAAAATGCAGACGGGAACACTGGTGCAGAGTTCAAAGGAGATTTAATGGTAAAGCAAAACAAAACAAAGGGTAACAAACTCAGGCTTACTTCAACAAGGTGGGGTCCAAAAGGCAAAACTCCAACAAATCCAAAAAGGGGGAAAATAAATCCAACAAACACTGGTGAAACACAGGGAATGCACGAAAATCCAAAAGGGAGAAAACTAAAAAAAAACACTGGAGACCACGCTGAGAGACACAGGAACATAACACCCAAGAACAACAAGACGAACTGACCAACACAAAAAGAAACACAGGGACTAAATAGACAGGGAGGTAATCAAACACAGGTGGGTGGACAACAACGGGTGAACCAAATCAGTAATCAACAAAGAGCGGGAAAGTAACAAAGACAGGAAGTAAAAACAACAAAGACACACAAGGGAAAACCAATACTACAAAATAAAACAGGAAATGACCAACAAAACACAATCATGACAAACATGTTGGTCGCATTGATTTTTTACTGAGACTGTTTGACCCATGCAATGAGCCCTTCACCTGAGGAATAAGTGCAAAATACCTGTAATATTGAATTTAGATTTAGATTTATTTAACCATCCTAAACTGTATGTATAATTAGTAAGTGCCACTTAGTTGACAAAACCTTGTACAGCTCACTGGAGATGTCATTACCTGTATCTCCATCTGTCAGGATGTCTTCTGCTTTAACAGACTCCAGGACATCATCTCTGTTGAAGACAAAAGCTTCGGTTGAACTGTTCTGCAACTGCAGAGTTTAATTCCCTTCGTAGGGTGGGGCAGATGTTGAGGCTTCTCAGTTTCTCCTCTGGACGTTTCTGATTCTTTTGATGAAATGGGTCATACAGAGAGTACCGATGTCTGTGTGATAGGATGTTGATGCTGCCAGTCTGTCACTGTCCAGCTTTGCTTGTAGTGGTAATGGAGACCTGAGGTTCTTCACTCACTCCATATCAATCTGTAGCTGCTTCTGGGGTAGGGGCACGGAGTCTGCCATCATGTCATCCGAAATATAGCAAGTGGGAAAGTGCTTGAAACTCAGCAGCCCATCTATATGGTCTCTTGCTGACTCCGTCCAGAAGAGAAATTTAACATAATAAACAACACCATGGACACAGGAGAAATGAAGGACACCACCTAAAGAATATTTTAAAAAGTCTGTAAAGCACAATCATGATTTGGGAGGGTAAAAAAATCTATATCAAGCTGCTTCTCACCACCAGCTTTCTGTAGCTCCACAAAAAGTTTTGGTGAGACATCCCTGAAGTTAAGCAGTTCCAAAAGATCATCATATAACATCTTGTAGGAAAAAACAAACTTGTGAAGAATGCTAAAACTGCACAGAGGGTTTTGTCTCTATAGGCACAGTACTGACCAGGCAGTAAGATTAACAGAATGTAAACCTAATTTGACTCAATGATGTCAATAATTATGTCCTCATTGATCTTTTTGGGTGGTTCTTGATGTCTCAGGTTTTTTTTTTCAGTACCTTCTTGGCCTCTGTTTTGGGTGGAGTGTTGCCAGTTCTGGTGTGTTCTCCCATCCACGTGCAGAGTGGAACATGGAACAGATGAAACATATGGGTTTGCCACAGATGTTCCTATTAGAATAAAATTAGATTGTAAATTAATTTGTTCAAAAATTTGAAATTTCAACATGTATTATAAAATAGAGCACTATCAGCATAAATGACATACCTCATATGAGGCTTCTGCTATTTGTGACTTGTCCAGATCTGACCACACCTTTACAATGTCCACTTCCAGTCTCGCTCAGATATGGTGTCTGGATCAGGCCTTTTAAATGTTCCAACTGCAAATTAAGTTTTTAACACAATTACAAAGACTTAACAACCACACAACATTTCACAGAGAACAACAGATTCATTGATACCTACAAATTATAATTCTAACAGAAAAGTAAAATTTTCAATAACATCCAGAAGGAAGTTCCTAACTTACTTTTTTTTTTGTTGTTGATTATGTTGGCTGTTTTAATCCATTGGCATGGTTTTTTAGGATTTTTACTTCGAGGACAAAGTGTCCCATTAAAATGGCATTAAAACAGCTATTTTTCAGCCCCCATGCCAAAAAAAGCTTATACATGTATGAATCCATTTGTTTTAGGCTGGACTCCTGGACTCCTGGCTTCAACATTGTAGTTTGTAGTTTTCCTCCAGATTTCATGTAGAGGCCATTTTCATGTATTTGGCCTGTGGTCAAATAAAATGCTGTGTTCCTTAGTCCTGCTTCTACTGTATTATGGAGCACAGCAGCTCAGTGAAACATGTAAATGGCTCCAAAATTACCTGGATGTGTTGATATGGATGTTACCCGAGATTTACACCAGGCACGGCTGCGCCGCGGTTTTGTTCCGTCATACCCGCAACTTCAATTCACACCAACAGCGTTTCAGAAGTGGAGCATCTCAGAAGTGGAGCAGTTGTTGACTTGGTTACTTTGTCGTTTTTGGTCATTTTTCCTTGATTTTTGTGCTTCTATCATGGGTAAGAAGTTGATGTAGTTATGTAGTTTCTTTTTTTGTATGTTTAAATTGTGTTTAATGTTGTTATTTCCTTCTTTATTGTGCTGTAGTCTTCAAAGTCATGGATCAAAGTTTTGGAGCTTTGTTTAATTAAAAAATACATCTCTATAATCATCTCAGTATTATGAAACATACCTGTTGTCACCAGGTATGACATAATGTTGAATGAATGAAGTGAAATACAATCCATCGTTGACACGAGATGTTTTATTTTGAAAATTGACTGGATTCACTATGCTTTTCGTGACAGGACTTCCTGTCTGGTTCGATCTCCTCTGCGCAGCTTGACGCGGTTAGAGTGGGGTATGTGCGTGTGTATTGAAAAATAAATATTGAGTAATCAGAGTGTGACCATGTCAGCCAGGAGCAAATGGTTCTCATAGCATGTTTTTCATTAATTTTTTCATTCACTTGCATTATGCAAACCAACTGTAATTAAAGGGTCAAAATCCTGACATGAATGTACATTTGTATACTTATTATCAGGACTGATGTTGCTTTGAAAAAAACTGACTAACAGTGGAAAATACTATTGATATATAATATTTTTAGAGCAGTTTTTTGTCCTCTGAGGATCCCAATGCAGGTATTCCAATAGGTGCATCAGGGAACCTCACACTGTTGCCACATGTTGGGCACTCTTTTACAGCAACAGAGATGCCTGTTAATTGAGAGAAAAGCACTTTTTATGTCTTCACAAAACCTTGGTAAATCTGTATTATACAAACATTAAACCTTCATGATGTGAATGTGATATCAGGACAGATACAAAACTTCAGGCTTACTGGTAACACTTTTACATAAGTTGCTCAAAATGCAGCAGTTACCAGGGAACAAATGAGGAATGAATGAAGAACTATAATGCCATTAACCATTAGTTAATGAGTAACCAGTAATCATTTTATTAGAGTTACTAAGTATTAGTTAATGATTAGTTAATGAAAAAAACGAGTGAGGAATGAATGAGGAACTAACTAGTAGTTAACCATTAGATAGTAAGCTCTAATCAAATTTTATAGAGTTGATAAGGATTAGTTAATGAAGAAACAAGTGGAGAACGATTCAGTAATGACTTAATGATATCAGACTGGAACGAACAAAGGAGGACTCAGAAGCAGGACTCAAAAAGATAAGGTCTTCACTGAGAAAAAGGGGAGGTACACAGAATCAGTCCACAAATACAAGCCAAGGTATTCCAAGGAGTAGGCAAAAGGCAGGGTTAAAAAATACCAAAAACTGGTCTAATATCAGGAAACACTCGGAAAAAACTACTGACAAACACGCTCAAAAAGCTCTGATGAACTGGCACAGAAAAGGGCAGCACAAGGACTAAATACACAAGGGAGGAAGGGTAATGAGGGACAGGTGGAACCAATCAGGGCGGGGCAGGTAATCACACAGGAGGGAAACACACAGGGGCAGGAAGTAAAGTATCTGAAACAGAGAGACAAGGGTGAGTACCAAAATAAAACAGGAAACACTGACAAGAACTGAAAAACAAGGAAAACACGGCCTTTATGGAGACCTCATGGTGTAACAAATGATTGATGAACTGTTAATGATTACTTCATTAATAATTCCAAATGGAGGACTATATCAGTTGATATTGATGAGTTACTAGATAACAGAGTGGGAGATCCTATTTTAATGAATCATTAGGTTATAATGAACCTAATGAGGGACTACTTAGTAACTACTCATTAACTACTCAATATTATGCATCTCTTTACTGTAGAGGACACAAAAAGAGTGAGTAATTAATAATGAATTAGTTGTTGCTAGTTTTATGCCGTTCACCAGCCTATTCAGGTTAAATTTCTCTAACAACCCGTTCTTATGTCCTCCATTAGGGAATTGTTAGTGAAGTACTTTGTAACAATTCTTCTCAGTATCAAACATTCGGAATTGTTTTTCACTTATTTTTTCAGTAACTAATCAATTACTAATCATTAGCAACTCTATATAATTTGATTAGAGGTTACTCATTAACCAGTGGTTAACTAGCATTTAGTTCTTCCTTTGTTACTCATTAGTTCCCTAGTAACTACTTAATTTGTGTGCACCTTATTTGAAAGTATTACCAGCTTACTTTGTTATTGACTGACTTTTTTTTTTTAACATAATTCAGGCCGTACACTGTAGCCTGGGTTGTTATAACTGTGGAGGGATTAAGTGCTGGAGGGGTGGGGCCAGGACAGGAAGGACAGGTGGTTTCAGCAGGGATAAAACATTGGTGGTGGTTCTTTCTCCTGACTTCTGAGCTCCACAGATAAATCTAGCAGGAATGGAATACGCTTATGTGTTGACGGGTACTCTGTCATTACACATATTGTGCGAGAGTCTATCTTTTGTGGTTCACAAGTGATGCTGGTTTCAATCATGTGACTTTCTATGTCATCAGTGTCATTCACTTGTATGTCTGAGGTGGCCATTTGGGTGCTTGGGGGACTCCTGAAAAATCCACCACACTCCCATCATTCGATGGACACAACAGTGTGACCTTTCGGTTCCCCTACATGGACAGTTCCACTGTCCAGCAACTGCATCAAATTAGACTCTGGTTCTCCCAAACTGACACCAGCTGTCAGTTTCACACTGTCCACTCCACAATTGTTAGCAGCTGTATTAAGCAGTTTACATTTTACACCCCACTTGGATGACATCAGTCCTTTACTGAGCATGTCCTGTAGTGAGGTTGATTTGAGGACTGCTAACTTGGCATATGGTTTTGCATTCTTAGTCCTTTCTAAGTGCACACATTCCTTTCCAGGATTTCCTGATGATCAGTCAATCTGCATGAACTTCCAACAGTTCTCCACCTCACAGTCAATGTTTGGTGGATGTGTAGATTTGATGACATGAATAACAAAAACTGGACTATGCTCATATTTTGGGGTGACAAATTCTGTCAACACATAACATGGGCGTAGTTTCGAGTTTATGCAACTCTCTGATATGCTTTTTCAAAATTTTCTGCGCACTTAGCACAGCTGAGCAATGCGAACATGAAAATCGGCCTCGCTTTGACTCTAAATTCCCTGTGGAGTCATCTGTGAAATCATCAGCTTCTCTTTTTCAGAATCAGAATCAGAATCAGAATACTTTATTGATCCCCGAGGGGAAATTGCCTTTCAGTTACATCCCGTCCAAGAAACATAAAAACAGACAGTGGTACATAACAGGGGGAGGATAGGAGCGGGAGGAACTGTGGGTCAGCCACCGAGCAGCGCCCCGTTTACTTAGGGAAAAATGAGAACAAGAGGGAGGAAGAGGGGAAAAAAGCAACTCCAAACTAGGCTCCTGTCAGGGGGGCACAGTGTGGAATTAGGAAAAAAACACCTCGGCACATAAGCAACATAATATGACATTACAACAGTCGAGACTGCGAAGACTGCAATGTGGGGGGGGGGGTGTTGGGGAGGGGAGGTGTCCCAGCATAGACACTGAAGTTCTTTGCTTTTCTGCAAAAACAAGAACAGCAAAAAGCAACAGCACTTATTACAGATGTTCATGGAAAACAGAAACATTGATAAAAGACTTCAAATGTTCAATGTTTATATCAGCATAACAAAACTACAGTATCACAGCTCTGCACAGATCTGTACAGAGATACAGAGACATACAAAGATGTGTGACTGGAAGAAGACTTTCTGAATGCACACTATACTGTAGTTTTTACATCTCCTCATTAGTGCCATATATGACCTCGTCTTTTGTCCGATGCAAAACCTGCAGGAGATAGTGAAGATATACAGACGTACAGAGACGGTGAAAATGTGCCACACAGTAAGATTAGATAATTATAATCACATTGGAATTCTTTCAAAGTAAAACATGCATCAAAACATCACAACAAATCTGAACAAACTGATTCATCAGTGTGAGTATTTATGGGTGACCAACACCAAAGTGCCAAGCACCGTGCCTGACTAAAGAGCACTCACAGATTGTTATTATATTGTTCACATGATGTCAAGACTCAGTGACAATAAATTAATGGAGGAAGTGCAACATCTGGAACATCTTTGTGTAAAGTGTAGCAGTCCCTTGCAAAATCTACAACACATTTCTGTGGCGAGTAGTTTCATATTATTTGTGATGAAAATGTGATTATTTAAATTTTGTGATTATGATATGAGTTTTTCAGGCTCTGCTTTATTGTGTAACAATGTTCTCAAAAATTATCCTCCACTTGTTATCATTACTCTGATTCAAGACTATAATAAAATGAATCTTTTTTGTTTATCAGTGCTATTGTAATTCATTTGTTATAGTGTGTAATTACATAACTTCAACACCTGAAAATAGATTTTATTTGAATAAATTTAGGTGTCTTGACAAGTACTATTAGTGACCATTTGCATATTATTGAGCCTGTTCATGTTTTGCTGTTACAAGCACATTTATTATTTGAATTTTTTTAGTGCTCAACACATTCAGTTAAATAAAAATTATATTGCATCTACCAGTGTACTTGCGCTGGTAGATT
>JAWZSL010000147.1:63657-92712 GCA_034769285.1 Lutjanus argentimaculatus
AAAAGAAGAAGAAACATTACCCAGATTTGAAAATCTTAAATTGTCCATAATAACTCTTAAAACCTGCACAGCTTAACCTGACAACCTGACAAAACAAGATAAATACAGGGTCACAGAAGTTAATTCCAAGAAATATTTTATTTTCAGGGGGACTCATTTTAAAGCGATATTCCTCTCAAAAATGAAAATTCACTCAATATGTACTCACCTCTATGCTGATGTGAGGATGGGTGAAGATCTTCAGTTCACAAAACAATCCTGGAGTTTCAGCAGAAAACAGGGTTGCAGCTAATTGCAGTACAATGGCAGTGAATGGAGACCACGGATAAAATGTTAAAAAAAGAACACAAAACAAACACAAAATGTCTCCATCCTGCTCGTGTGGTCTAATCAAAGTGCCCGTGAGCCGCGACATTAAAATGTAACCACAAAAGACGCCATTTACACCATGTTTTTAGCTGAAATGTCAACTGTAGCCTCTCAGACTCGAGCCAGATGCACAAGAGATCTCACGATATTTTCACACGTGCATCCATTAAGAGATGTACGAAGTCTCACAATACATCGACACCATGTTTACATGCTACCTGGGAGGCTACAGTTGACATTTCGGCTAAAAAGATCATGTAAATGGCATCTTTTGTGGTTAAATTTTAATGTCGCGGCTCACAGACACTTGGATTACACCACACAAGCAGGATGGAGACGTTTTGTGTTTGTTTTTTTACATTTTATCCGTGGTCACCATTCGAATAGAGTAGAATAGAATAGAATCTTTATTGTCATTGTAACATGTACAACGAAATTAAAACTCACTGCCATTGTACTGGATTTGGCTGCAACACTGTTTTCTGCTGAACCTCACATCGGCATAGGGGTGAGTACATATTGAGTGGATTATTGTGTAGCGGGTGAATATCCTTTTAAAAGGTATCAGTCAGGGGAAGGGTACAAAAGAATTTCCAAGGCATTAGATATACCATGGAACACACTGAAGACAGTCATCATCAAGTGGAGAAAATATGGTGCAACAGTGACATTACCAAGAACTGGACGTCCCTCCAAAATTGATGAAAAGATGAGAAGAAAACTGGTCAGGGAGGCTGCCAAGAGGCCTACAGCAACATTAAAGGAGCTGCAGGAATTTCTGGCAAGTACTGGCTGTGTAGTACATTTTGCAAAATCACATTTGAAGTCTCCCAAAAGCACGTGGGAAAATGTGTTATGGTCTGATGAAGCCAAGGTTGAACTTTTTGGCCATAATTCCAAAAGGTATGTTTGGCGCAAACACAACACTGCACATCACCAAAAGAACACCATACCCACAGTGAAGCATGGTGGTGGCAGCATCATGCTTTGGGGCTGTTTTTCTTCAGCTGGAACTGGGGCCTTAGTCAAGGTGGAGGGAATTACGAACAGTTCCAAATACCAGTCAGTGTTGGCACAAAACCTTCAGGCTTCTCCTAGAAAGCTGAAGATGAAGAGGAACTTCATCTTTCAGCACGACAACGACCCAAAGCATACATCCAAATCCACAAAAGAATGGCTTCACCAGAAGAAGATGAAAGTTTTGGAGTGGCCCAGCCAGAGCGCAGACCTGAATCTGATTGAAAATCTATGGGGTGATCTGAACAGGGCTGTGCACAGGAGATGCCTTCGCAATCTGACAGATTTGGAGCGTTTTTGCAAAGAAGAGTGAGCAAATATTGCCAAATCAAGATGTGCCATGCTGATAGACTCCTACCCAAAAAGACTGAGTGCTGTAATAAAATCAAAAGGTGCTTCAACAAAGTATTAGTTTAAGGGTGTGCATATTTATGCAACCAGGTTATTGTAAGTTTTTTATTTTTATTTTTCCCCCTAAAAGATTTGTTTGTTCTTCAATTGAGTTGTACAGGTTATAGGTCACATTAATGGTGGAAAAAGTTCTGAAATGATTTATCTTGGTCTCATTTTTTTTCATCACAAAAACCTGGCATTTTAACAGAGGTGTGTAGACTTTTTATATCCACTGTAGGCGGGTCAAGTCATTACCATGTTGGGTCTGTGGTGTATTGAGTATGATAGAATGTATTGAAAGTTTATTGCTTTTGCATGAGTGAGTTCAAACCCAGCTCAACACAATGTTGAAAAAAAATGAATGAATTTTCTCTTTTTTTTCTTTTTTCATACTTGTCTGTAATGTCGTTCTTGCTTTTATGACCATATTTGCTGCAGTAGGGATCAGATGTGACCTGAAAATCAGCAGTGATGTGTTTGTAAATGTGTGATGAATCTGGTGACAGGAACAGACACAGCTGGTGCAGACAACACATACACACTTACGGTCACCAGTTAAACTGAAAACCTGAAGGGACACAACACCGGCCAATCTCATGCAGTGATGTTGCTGTTTTGGTCGATGCTCGCTCACGCCCAAGGAGCACGAGCACAAAGGAGAGAGTGAGTCAGAATGCTGACTGCACGTCACTTAACTGCTGCCTAGGGTTGGTAATGACAAACATTTGTCGACTCTTATCTAATGCCCCTTTAATGTATATATACTGTCTCTGAAGCCAGAAAAAAAAATCAGTTATTTAACAGACTTGGAGAATTCCTTACAGTTGGCTTCAATCTAACTTTGTGTGGTGATTTTAATACAGTTACGCCAGTTTTTATAGGTGTTTCTATAGACTTTGTGTAGCAGAGTGGTTCTACAAGCAGGTCAGTGCATCATTAGGTGGTTTCAGAGAGTTACAAGGTTCTGTAAATACACTGTGAAAACAATACAACAATGTATTGATATTAGAATATATACTTTGTGATTTGTACTTTTGAATACATAAGTATTTTTAAAAGCAAGTACTCTAGTACTTCAACTGGAGTAAAATGTTGACTGAGTAACTTTGACTTGTAGTAGAGTAATATTTGAGCAGGAGTATCTACACTGTGAGCAGCCCTCCTCCCTGCCACCAGAGAGGTATACTACGAAGTGAGATTAATGGGTTAGCGAACTATGTTGAGTCTAAATCCAGGATTTTCAGTGTCACGAAGGTGTCTCTCTTTTAACCTGCTAGATCACCATGGTAACTTATGCTAAACTCATAACCTGGTCTGGAGCAGGTTATGTTCTGAGTTACAGATTAAATCGTTTGTAAAAAGCACCGCTCATTATCTAATTATTGTCCTAACGAGGTTGTTAATGATCAATACAGATTATAAACTGAGGGAAGACTTAAATGAAAAGTTGCTGAGCTGTATGTTCGTAACATCACCGAATGAATCCATCGTGTCACAGCAGCACGAGCTGTGCATCGCGCTGTCATGGTAACCTCCGTTTGGTGACGCAGAGTCATTTTTCCTGTTTGCTCCAGGTCATATTAACACTTTAAATTTACATCGTATATAATCCACACTCTAAAATAACGAAGAAACAACTACAGACACTTTGAATACTTTTTATTTATTGTCCATTTTGCAGCTCAGAACTCTGATTAGAAAATTCATCATCATTTATCACAGAAAATCTTAAATCAGAAACACTCATTTTATGTTGGTTTGGCCAAAAACTTCAGTGATCTCCACGTCTCTGTCATCATGGGACAGTGTCAGACTGACAGCGTCATGTTTAAATCTGCTGTATGAAGTTTTATTGTTTAATGTGCAGTTTTCATGTTAGAAATAAACGCAGCATTAAGATCGCATTTAGTCGATCAGTAATTTTCTGACAGCATTCTTCTTCTCCTGTTTTATTTGCAGCATTGATGTTGCTTTTTGCCGTGATATATTTTGTATATTTTCCACAGCTCCTAATTATAACAACTTGATCAGTTTGACTGAAGTGTTCGGCTCACAATCGCTTCACTTTGTGCGGAAGAAGAGTCAAATGACGCAACAAACGCCCCTTTTTATGTGAGTGCGCACAATCTGAAGAAGAAAGTCTGAGTTAACAAAGACAGTTGATAACCACCGTCGTGATACCAGTTATCTCTGACTGCAGTTTTAGGCTTTGTCGATCCAGATCATGCAAAGAAAGCCTGGCTGTGTTGAGCTTGCTTCGTAGTCCACCCCTCAGCTCTCCCTGTTCTTGTTGCTGCTGCTCTTCTCTCTGTGTCTGCAGGAGGCTCGTTAGTGGGATGGACTTTACAACAGAGGGGTGTACTAGAGCAAGCTAGTGTTGAAGCAAGTGAGCGGTGTTGAAGCAAGCTCAACACAAGATAAAATATTTATCATAAAGTGTCAGAAACATCAAACAGTATTTGAAGTCGGGTTAGTGTCAGTGTTGGCTCAGATTACTGACAGATGTACTCAGTTACTGAAGACAGATTACATGACAGTTTTTGTAATTAGTAACGTAATCCATTGGATCACAAAAAAAGTCATCTAATCTGAACACTTTTGGATTTCTTCAAAATCAAACCTTGAAAATTTTGTTTCTTACTAAAAAAACTGTTTTTTCTCTTTAAACGTGTCAAAACATGTTAAATAGAAATAAAATACATTTTTGCAGCGTGTTCTTTGTTCTAAATGGAGAACTTGTTTAAGAAACGTCGTCTGTCAGAAGAACTTTTCATCAGTAAATTGATCGATTATCAGATCATATTGATTATCATCAAAAAATGACACATTTTAAACACATCATCAAAAATATCATCAAGTAATCCCTGCAGTGGCGGTTCTAGACCAATTTTACTGAGGGGGCCTGGCTGGGGCCAGGGGTTTTGTCAGAGGGGCACATTCAACCCGGGGCAAAGGTCCGGAACATCATAAAGTCTAACTTGCGTTATGATTTAGTGTGATATATACTGAAGTAGCCTGGTAGTTGTATCAACGTCTGCATGTAATCAGCATCTGACTGTCAAATCAAATAAAGAAAGTACAAAAACATTTTGACAATATTCATTGTCACTTAACATTGAACTATACAGATATGCATTTAAAAATAAAATAGAGAAAATAAATGAAATAGTTTTTGAAAAATTGTGCATCTTAAAATAAAGTGCTTAATTTTAGAAAAAATAAAATTAGGTATTTTTACATTGTGGTATTCATGCTTTTACTGAAGTAAAGGATCTGAGTATTTTTTTCCATCACAACAGGTCAGTGATCAGTGTTTCAGTGACTCTCTGTGGCTCAGTGAATACACTGTTTTATTTATGGCGGCTTAAAACATCTGTACCACGACATGATTGTCTATTCTTGGAGCAGCGCACCTTTCTCGGTCGTGTCTAGAAGGGAACGCTTTATTTGCACAACTCTCGCGAGATTTGTTTCCGTTGTTTCTGATAAAATAATCAAACTCGCGCGATCTTTCGCGGGTCTAGGGTTCCCTTCTAGACACAACCCTCTCTGTGTGTCTGTCAAACTAATGACAGCAGACTGTCTGTGAACAGCATGTTACACTCTGCAGTGTTTCACATACAGACTTTACTTGTACGACACTCAGGTATAGTTTGTGACCAACTTTGGCATTTTTATTTTTTTAATCAGTCCGAGAGGACGACGGCATCAGCGATTGATTAGTGATCAATCTGTCCTCCTCCCCCTCCCTCACCTGTTCACTCTGCTGTGAGGAGGTCTGACAGTTTCTGACAGAGAAACACAGACTCTCCTGTTTAATGTAAAAGCCTCCTTATAAAGTGTTTAATCTTATAAGAGCACTGTTGGTGTCATTCAGCATCACGTTAGTTTTGATTGTTTTAAGAAACTCTCCTCCACATGCAGCTTCTCTGCTGCTGTGAAAACTGAATCGCGGGTGAATTACATGGAAAAAACAAAACAAAACACGAGTTGGGTTTCGGGGTGATTTAATAAAACATCCTACTGATGAAAGTCAACAGATCAGACAGACAGGGTGAGAGAAACACACTGACCTCCTCTGTGTGTGTGTACTGTCTGTGTGTGTATGGAGGAGCTGCATTGGCACAGAGAGGAGAGATGCTGCAGCCATGTGATGATAAATTAATCAAAACTTAAACGTCGGAACTTATCAATACTCTGGTCTTTAATGATTCAACCGTGTAATGCTGAATTTCAGTACTCACCCTACATACACAGTGCGCCGTGTAGTTGTTCACATTCAAACGAGGCCTCCAGGCAAAAACATTCCATATAGGACAGCGTCTGGGTCCGAACTCGGACCGCGGTCCGCCTGTTAGTGACCAATGCACTAAAGGATCCGACTAGAATGTTGAGCCATGCGCATTAGTTCCGCCTTTTGCAGTTGGCGCAATATCACAATTTTAATAATTACTGAATAATCTTCGTTCGGAGGGGGGGCCACAGGGGGGTCCAGACTCACTGTTACAGGGGCACTGGCCCCTGTTGGCCCGCCCCCTCAGAACCGCCAGTGAATCCCTGAGAATTTAACTATAATCTAATTACATGTTTTCAAATGTAATCCGTTCTGATTATAGCGACTTATTTTTAGTAATCTGATTACATTATCCAGATTACATGTAATCTGTTAGTACCCAACCTTGGTTAGTGCATAAACAATAAATAAGTGAATGCAGAAGTTTTCTTTGTTGGACTACCAGGACTGTAAGTAACTAATTACTCAACTACTTTTTAGTGTTCTCCTCTGAGGCTCTTTGCTCACTTCCTGCTGACTCTGATGCAGGCCCGGTTCTACGAGGGTGCATAAGCATGCATTGCACCCTCAGTTTATGTGTCTGCATGCTCAGTTGGAAAGAGGGACAAGTGCGCGCGCGTCAGTGCACGTCACTCATCTGCGTCCAGCGCGCAGTTACCTGCACCAGCAAGACGCTGCTCTCTGCTGCACCGTTAACACAAAGTAAACAATGGATATTCGAAAGTGGTTCAAGCACAACCACGCCAGCAAGTCAGACAACGGTGGTCGTGAGACAGAGACTCGATCTCAACTTGAACTTTGTGAAGTTAGCTTAGCTGCTGCTGGGGAGCAAGCAGTAGCCTCGTCCGGCTGCTCACTCCTGCCCGAGCCGCTGCCGCTGCAGCCCCCCCCCCCTTCACCCCAAGGCCCAGAGCAGGGCCCGGCCCACCCGATGACCTAGGTATGGAGGAGCCACTTCAAGTGCGTTTACAGAAGTATCCATCATCATTTTTTGGAGGAGTAAAGCGTTCCTTTTGCAGCTCATGGTTCGATAACAGAGAATGGCTAGAATATTCCTGCAAAAATGATGCGGTATTTTGCTACGCGGGTAGAAAGTTTGGATTTGGCCATAAAAGAGATGCCTTCACCACTAGTGGCTACAACAACTGGCGCCATGCTCTTGTGCGCGATAAGGGACTGGCAAGGCATGAAGCAAGCAGAGAACACATGACATCAGTGGCGTTGTGGCAGGAGAGGATCAGAAGAGAAGGGACTAAGACTGAGGTGTCCACGCTTGTGAATGAAGACCAACTCGAGAGAAACCGCACTTATGTGACATCTATTGTGGACATCATTCAATTCCTGGCTGTAAACCAGCTCCCTTTCCGTGGCTCTGTTGAGGCTTTGGATACAAGAGGTGAGACAAGTAGTGGTCTTTTTTTAGCCATGATGGATTACACACTTAAAAAGGACAAGGACTTTAAGAAGATTTTTGATACCATCCCTGCCAATGCTACATACACATCAAATCATATACAAAATGAAATAATTGAACTAATGAGCAAAATCATAACTGAGGAAATTGTAAATGAAATTGGAGATGTGTGGTACACATTAAAAGTGGACAGCACCAAAGACCCCACGGGATGTGAAAATATCTCAATAGTGCTTCGCTTTGTGGATAAAAGTGACAACAGTGTGAAAGAGAGACTTATTTCAATGCCAACCAGTAAACACTGTGGTGCTAAGTCTCTAACTCAACTCGTTTTGTCACAGTTGGAAGATATTGGATTAAATACAGGGAAGATTCTAAGCCAGTGCTACGATGGGGCAAGTGTCATGTCAGGTGTACATGGAGGAATGCAGAAACTCATACAGGAAGAACTACAGAGGGAGGTGCCTTATGTGCCAGGCATGTGCACCCCCTCTGATCTGAGATGCACCCCTAGTCATCATTTTCTAGAACCGGCCCTGCTCTGATGTACAAAAAACAATAAAGTTTATGAGTTTGAACATTAAATATCTCGTCTTTGTTCTGTAATCAACTGAAAACAGGTCGAAACGTTTCTACAAATCATTTCATTCTGTTTTTATTTAGGTTTTACACAACGTCCCAACTTCTTTGGAGCTGAGGTTGAAGAGTAAATATTCCTGTTTTTCTTTGCTCACTTCCTGCTGACTCTGATGTCTCTGTAGAGTTTTAATGTTTGATTTAATTCATTTTAAAAGATAAACTTTGCTCTCAGAGATGAAATATAATATTTGTTGTAGTGAAGCTTCATGTTTTTACACTTTAACAGCTTTGGGCTCCTCGTATGTGTGCAGATATCAACACATTTAAACACAAATCAGTGAATATTTCTCCATGTAAATGAACAGAGGTGGTGTGCTGTGTATTCTCCACCTCTCTGTCTGTTTCCTGTTTAAACTTTACTTTCGGTTTCTGTCTGAACGTTGTGTCTGAGTTATTTTTCTCCGTGTGAAGCTCCAGCTGAAGGTAAAGTAACAAGTTTGAAATGTTTGACTCGTTAACTCAACATGTCGTTAGTTTAGTTTCAGTAGAAACAGTAAAAATCATTTAAACTCTGAGTTTGAAGTGTAAACTGTAAAAACTATCCTCCATGTTGTGTGGATGTTTGGAGTGTAAACGGTGGAATAAGAGTAGAAGTAGAGTTAGTTGATGGTCAGTAGTTGAACACAGAGTTGTTCTTCCTGTCTTCATTATTGATGACTGAATCAGCCTGTGGACGAGGCGGAGACGAGCCGCTGCTCTCCCGCTGTCTGAGCCTCTAAACGCGACCTGACTCGGCCCGACAGCCGCTTCTAGAAGGTAACCCCAGACCTGCGAAACATCTCGCGAGAGCCAACATTTGAACCCAAACCATGATCTTTTCTGAACCGTAACCAAGTGTTTTCAGTCCTTAAACCGACCCAGACTAGAACCACAACGTTTGACTTTATTAAGCATAATTAGTTTGTACAACGTCCACAATGAAGAAACGTGTACAGATCTCGCGAGAATTAAAAAAAATCTAGGGTTCCCTTCTAGACACGACCACTCCCAAAAAACTTCTGTTCTTTTTGTCAGTTAAATAATCAAAATGTGGTGGAAAATAACATACTTGAGTAAGTACATGTTCTCAAGTGTTTCTGCTACTCTCTACTTCTACTGCACTACATCTCAGAGGGAGATATTTGACATTTTTTTTAACTCAATACATTTAGATTAAGATAAAAACAAAACAAAAATAAAAATCAAAAGATCAGTTTATAAAATGTGATTCACTATCAGTGGTGGACAGTAACGAAGTACATTTACTTGAGTACTGTACTTAAGTACATTTTTTGAGTATCTGTACTTTACTTGAGTATTTGTTTTTTGGGAACTTACTTTCACTCCACTACATTTCAAAGACAAATATTGTACTTTTGACTCCACTACATTTCTAGGAGGTTTGTCGTTACTCGTTACTTTTACCGTGGGTCGCGTGTGCGCCGCGGTTTTGTTCCGTCCTCTGCACGGCTGCATGTCTCTCCTGCAGCAGCGTGTCAGATTGTTTCAGCAGCAGAGTGTTTTGCCCGCCTGATCATGTTTACTTGCTCAGATTTTGTTGATCAGGTCCTCCTTCCTTGCTCTTTGTGCTTCTACCATGGATAAGCAGGCACGTGGTTAATTCTTTTATGTCTGTCTTTATAATCGTGATTCTGCACGGGGTCTTTTATTTTGAAAATTAGCTGGATTCCCCCTCCCTTTTCTGTGTCTGACTTCCTGCCCGTTCGATCTGCGCTGTGCTAATTGACGCGGCAGCCTCAAAAATAGGACTCTGTGCGTATTTGAAGCGGAGCAGAGCGCCGAGCCGCTTCTGGTGGAAACACAAACAATAGGTGCGTTCGAGATGAGTCAAGCCTGCGCAGGATCGATCACCGGCGATCGGCGCACAATGCATGCCGGTTAGATTTGTGTCCGACTTGATCCCGACTTGCTCTGACGTCATGCACGCGTGGGCAACAATAACCTCACGAGTTCGAGGCAGCCGCAGTTTTTAGAATCAGGCGCTGCAGTTGCTCTCCACTGACTGCAAGCGCCTGGCTGTCACCTGATCAACGAGCTGACAGGCTCTGATTGGCTCTTAGTTTTGACAACACACACCATGTGTTGTATAAAATGCCAATTATCTGTGGAACTGTAATACTTAACGCTTGATATATTAGTCTTATGTTGTGCGATGAAGTTCTAATCTGTCAACAAGCAATATTTTGTGTAATAATAATAATAAAGGATATGACTTATCAAACGAACAGTTACAAAGTGCTTTACAAGGCAGATAAAAGAACAGATGTTCCATGCATCAGAAGGGGGATCACTTTTATTTTAACTTCAATCAGCGGTCGAGGACACACTTTATCTCTTCTGCTATGACCGATGGTCTGTAAACTACAGGTAACATACAGGTGATCTAACAGGATGTTAGTGTCTCTTCCTGTTTGTTCTCTTAAGTCTGCTGGAAACTGTCTGACTTGACTGCAGCTTTTTGTCTCCACCTCGTGCTGCAGCCGCCTGATCTCGCCTACTCGCCAGGCGAGGCGCAGTTCATCTCGAACGCAGCTATTGTCTAGAATGGCGGCGAATTGCTCCGACTGCTGCAGCACAGCCATAACGCAGTGCAGCCGTGCCTGGCGGAAATTGCGGGTTAGGCGGAGCAGAGCTTTGAAGACAGCTGTTGATATTTTTCTTTTCTAAAATGCTATTGGCCACATGCTCTGTTATTTAACAGACCTGGAGAACTCCTTACAGTTGGCTTCAATCTAATTTTAATGCAGTGATTTTAATACAATTACATTAGAAAATGACAATAGATGTCCTTTTTGTTTTTGATTGCATTTCTGTGCTGAAGGTTTTATAGGTGTGTCTATGGTTTAAGAGAGTTATAAGGTTCTGTAAACCTGCACTTGCACTGTGAAAGCAATACAACAATGTATTGATATTAGAAAATGTACTTTGTAATTTGTACTTTTGAATACTTAAGTAGTTTTAAAAGCAAGTACTCTAGTACTTTCAACTTGAGTAGTTTTGACTGAGCAACTTTCACTTGTAGTTGTGTAACATTTAACCAGGTGTATCTGTACTTTGACTCAAGTACTGGGGTTCAGTACTTTGTCCACCTCTGTTCACTATTAAACATTAAACCACATCAAAGCCTATAAAACTGTTCAAACTGGCTCCACCTCAACCAACTACAACATATCACCATTATAACCAAGTACCAACTGGACTTTTCTTCCAGGTCCTCGACATAAAAACATCACATTAACAGACACAGTGAAGTGAAGTAAAGCCTTTAAATTGTTCCAGCAGACATTGACAGTGTTGTTATTGAATAAACACAGATGAAGTGTTTGAAAGAGACAGTTTCAGTGTAACTGTGTGTCAGATGTCCTCTCTGTCTCTTTGTTGATGCACTTTGTGTTTGTCACATGTTGTCATGAGTCTACACACTGTTCTTCCTCCCACATCCAATAATAAACCTGTTTGTCTGTGTCTTCTTCTGCAGCGTTCCTGCAGTTTGGACTTTGAGGAGCTCTGTCAGCTCGGCTCCTGTGAAGACTTTCCCATCAGAGCGCTCACTGACACCCCTGCTGTAACACTGCCACCTGCTGCTGACTGGCAGCACTACAGCTCCCACTGCTTTCATGTCATAGTGGTGTTTCTGGATTGGAACATATGAGGATGTGATGGCTGTCGGTAGAGCTGCACGATATATCGTTTGAGCATCGTTATCGTGATGTACGTGTGCGCAATAGTCACATTGCAGGTCCTTCGATGTAGGAGGCAAATGAACTCAAAGTGTTCTCATCTAATTTCAAGGGTACCTGACACTGACATACACTGCGCGCAGCGATCCACCAATCACAATCGTTCTTAATCAGTTTGCCGAAGCAGACCACGCCCCTGCACATGGAGTGAGCCGCTGAAACAACACTGAAAAATGAGCAACGAACAAGAGAAAATCGCAGAAAACGAAGACTTTGTGCCAAAAAGAAAAGCAACGTCCGTTATCTGGAATTATTTCGGCTACAAGAAGGATGATATTGACCAAACACGTGTTCTGTGTTGACAGCAGCTTGCACCTGTTGCCACAACGAGAGGTAACACAACTAATTTGTTTGACCATTTTGGCAGTTGATCCGTGTCCCGATACAGATCGCTCTCCACGGTTCGGCACGCATGTGATCCGCGGACATGAGAGCATCATAGTTTTCCTGTCACTGTTACTTTTGTATAAGTTATAATACCCAAATCTCAGTGGAGACTTGCAGTGAAATACAGGACAGATGCTGCTGTGTGCAGCGCATCTCTGCGAGGAGCGACTGATTTCAAATCCGTCACATCGCCTCGAGTGAAATCCACACCATGACTTTTTCACCGATGTAACTATGCTGTCGTCATAGAAACAGATCATAAGGCTGTGATGTGTATTGAAACTTTGGTGATATCAGCTGTCTTAACTTCTACACAGCTCCTCTCTGCTCACCGGTGCAGCTCTGTCTCACCCTGTCTGTGACACAGTGTGTCTGTGCTGATTGATCATGACTTCTGACCAATCAGATGTGCTGTAGGCGGGACATTGAGCCAGACTGCAGAGCGTAGTGTATTATACTGTGCAGTGTATAATGATCTAATATATGTATAGTATACACATAGTTCAGTACTGTATAAGTTTGAAGTTTTTAATATTATTACATTATACAATTATAACTATGGTGATAATTACAGACAGAGATCAAGCCAAGTGTATTTTTAAAATAATTTAACCCTAATCCTGCTATCCCTAATATGCTATTCAAGTCATCTGCGGAAAATTCCTGTAGTTTTTCATATCGCAATATATATCGCAGAGTTTAAAAACATTGCAATGTCAGTTTTTTCCAATATCGTGCAGCCCTAGCTGTCGGTCAGATGAACACAGACACCAGCAGTGTCTGTCAGTGTACAGAGACTCTAACAGGTGAGAACCCTGACAGGTAACAGGATACACCTTTGATGAACAAACTGTGCTGTCAGTCTGTATTTTACTGTTTGTACGTCTGAATATTCATCAGTTCATTCACTTATGATTCAACATGTGATACAGACGTTCTTATACAGGTATGAACAGGTGATTGAAGAAGAGAGGTGCAGGTAATTTGGGTTTGTGGCAGCTGCAGGTGTTTTCATTAGTGCGATGCAGGTGATGGAGTTTGGGAGAGAGTGGTGTGCTCCTGTTCCTGAACTTACTTATAAAACTTAATTTTGTGAACAGCCAAATGATGCTTCTCTTTAAATGTTGCTAAAGGAGATAAGGAAGGAAGCAGTGAAGCACCGTTCCTGAGCATGTAGAGGATTGGACCAGCTCTTACCATGGCTGCCACTGAGATACTTCTGGGTGAGGATCCTTCTTAAGCAAAGGATCTATTCGACAGCAGCCCCGCTCTGGTTCTTATTTCATCTGTTGAACAGACAGAAAACAGGAAGTCACTTTATCACAGAGCTGACTCATGTTGTCCTCTGTTGAACAG
Organism: Lutjanus argentimaculatus; assembly: GCA_034769285.1. NCBI lineage: Eukaryota > Metazoa > Chordata > Actinopteri > Lutjaniformes > Lutjanidae > Lutjanus > Lutjanus argentimaculatus. The sequence goes on from JAWZSL010000147.1 coordinate 77,267, forward strand.
TGGACACTTTCTTAGGTTTTCATCTAAGAACTGTTGATTTGTTCACTTTTAGATGTTTTAGCCTTAAAGTTGTGGATTCATGATGATTTTATCTTTGTTGTACGGTGTTGTTTGGTGTCATGAGCTGTGCTGCCATCAAGGCTAAAAGCAACAGCACAGCCTTTATTTCAGTTCAGTGCATTAGCATCCTGTGTTCATCATTTACAGCTCAGTGTTGTGGTGCTTTTACTCAAACACGGCTCCCTTTAATTGAAAGAAGTGTGAGCAGTGTGCCACGTCAGAATGACATTGAGTCCAGCTCACAGAACAGCAGCAGGAGCTCTAACTGACCAGACTCTGCACACAAATACACAGCTCCTGTGTCAGCCAATCAAAACTCACGTTGCTGCTCTGATACATTTGTCTTACAGTTTTCCTGCAAGTTGACAAAACTGCCTGACTTTAACAGGGAGACAAAATGACGGCACTGGACCTTCTGAACACTCTGGACAATTTAACAGAGGATGAATTTGAGAAGTTTAAATGGTATCTGAAGCAGCCTGACCTCCTGGAAGGCTGTCCAGCCATCAAAGCATCCAAGCTGGAGAAGGCAAAGACTCACGTCACAGTGGATCTGATGGTGCAAACCTTTGAATCTGATGGAGCTTGGAAGGTGACCAATAAGATTTTAGAGAAGATGCAGAGGAATGACCTGGTGCAGAGACTGCTCAGCTCAGGACCAGAAGGTCAGTCACACTTTATTTATTTCTGTTTCCAGGTTAAAAAAAAGGGTGTTGACACCAGCGACACATAAAGGTATACTAACTGCTTCAAAGCTTTGTAGCTTCATTTGTTGCCATGGTATTCAAACACAAAATTAGCATTCGAATGTTCATATATATGTGTTTATGTACATACATATAGCTCACACTGAAGTCACACCTGCCTCCTTCTCTGTCGGTGTGTCTCTCAGAGACACAGCAGGCAGTGCTGTAGCTTCAGCACAAGTTGGACAAACTGTACTGGCCTCAGATTTTTTTCTCCCCCCGCTGCCTGCGTCGTCTCTCGGACCATGGCGTCTCTGACAGACAGCGATAGCTTCGCTGCGAGCTGGACACAGGTGGACAAAACACCAGTCAAAACAGCCAAAATAATCAGTCCAAGTCGAGCCCATGCCTCCTGTTGGTGTGTTCCAATCAGATCAACAAACCATATGATGTGCTCAAACTCTAACTGAAGAAGAACGAAAGCATCTTTTTCAAAAGCCTTCAGCGTCCTTCTTTCTCTTCTTTCAATGAAGAAATACACTGCCTGGCCAAAAAAAAAGTCGCCTCCAAAAAAAAAGGTCATACACTCTAATATTTGGTTGGACCGCCTTTAGCTTTGATTACAGCACGCATTCGCTGTGGCATTGTTTCGATAAGCTTCTGCAATGTCACAAGATTTATTTCCATCCAGTGTTGCATTAATTTTTCACCAAGATCTTGCATTGATGATGGTAGAGTCTGACCGCTGCGCAAAGCCTTCTCCAGCACATCCATAGATTCTCAATGGGGTTCAGGTCTGGACTCTGTGGTGGCCAATCCATGTGTGAAAATGATGTCTCATGCTCCCTGAACCAGTCTTTCACAGTTTGAGCCCGATGAATCCTGGCATTGTCATCTTGGAATATGTCGTGCCATCAGGGAAGAAAAAATCCATTGATGGAATAACCTGGTCATTCAGTATATTCAGGTAGTCAGCTGACCTCATTCTTTGAGCACATACTGTTGCTGAACCTAGACCTGACCAACTGCAGCAACCCCAGATCATAGCACTGCCCCCACAGGCTTGTACAGTAGGCACTAGGCATGATGGGTGCATCACTTCATCTGCCTCTCTTCTTACCCTAATGCGCCCATCACTCTGGAACAGGGTAAATCTGGACTCATCAGACCACATGACCTTCTTCCATTGCTCCAGAGTCCAATCTTTATGCTCCCTAGCAAATTGAAGCCTTTTTTTCCAGTTAGCCTCACTGATTAGTGGTTTTCTTAAGGCTACACAGCTGTTCAGTCCCAATCCCTTGAGTTCCCTTCGCATTGTGCGTGTGGAAATGCTCTTACTTTCACTATTAAACAAGCCCTGAGTTCTACTGTTGTTTTTCTTCGATTTGATCTCACCAAACGTTTAAGTGATCGCCGATCACGATCATTCAGGATTTTTTTCCGGCCACATTTCTTCCTCGAAGACAATGGGTCCCCACTATCCTTCCAGTTTTTAATAATGCGTTGGACAGTTCTTAACCCAATTTTAGTAGTTCTGCAATCTCCTTAGATGTTTTCTCTGCTTGATGCATGCCAATGATTTGACCCTTCTCAAACAGACTAACATCTTTTCCACGACCACGGGATGTGTCTTTCGACATGGTTGTTTAGGAAATGAGAAGCAACTCATTGCACCAGTTGGGGTTAAATAACTTGTTGCCAGCTGAAAGATAATCACCCATGCAGTAATTATCCAATAGGAGGCTCGTACCTATTTGCTTAGTTAAATCCAGGTGGCGACTTTTTTTTTGGCCGGGCAGTGTATTTGTCCAGTTCTGATTTAACTGATGTTACAGCAGTACCTACACTAACCTCTTCAGGGGCCGCTAATGTTATTTTCACTGTCATCACACCTAAACCACACCCATAGCTGCCAGTAGTTCCTCATAGGATGCTGATTGGTCTGAACCACTGTGGTTGGACACAAGCACATCAATTCAAAGTCTGGTAAGATGGATTCTCATGATCTTATGATCTCACAAATCCTGCTGCCTCACAAGGTAAACAACCTTCAACAAAGTTTCATGGAAATAATCCTGCTGACAGACAAACATCAGCATAACAAGTAGGTCTCTGTGATTGATCAGGTCGAATGATCACTGATTTCAACATTTATGAGCCTGTTTTAACACAACGCCACCATTTGATATCAAAATAAAGTGTGATTAAAATGTTAAAGATTAAGATTAGGTCGTTTTCTCATAATAATGAGGAAGAGTCTCAATTTTTGCCTTTTTTCTGAAGCAGTCACAGTTTGGTGATATTTAGGCACCAAAATGACTTAGTTAGGTCGATGAAAAGATCGTGGTTTGGACTGAAATAAATTTGTTACGTATGTCGTGTGACAGAAGTGACAAAAGTACCTTAAAACTCGTCAACGTTGACTTTTAGGGGTGACACAGATCACAGTTGTCCCGTGTTCTCTATGGATCGCCCCCCACTGTTCAGCACACATGTGATCCACAGACTACATGTAAAAACAGTGAATTTACAGAGTTTTACTGTCACTTTTACTTTTAAATAAGTAATAATACCCAAAATCTGAATGCAGAGTGTCAGTGACAGGACAGATGCTGCTGTGTTTTATTTTGCAGCTTATCTCTGTGAAGAGCCACTGATTTAAAAGCTGTGACATCAACTCCAGTGACATCACGACCACAACTTAAGACATTTTCACTCGTGTAACTATGCTATCGTCATAGAAACAGATCATAAGATTGCTGTGCTTAAGCAGAGAGAGGAGGCAACACTTTTTACGGCTCTGACACACAGCTGTGTGCACTCAGCAGACACACACACACAGAGGAGAGAGATCCTCCCACAGATCATCACACAAGGTGTCGATCTTTGTAATTGATCTTTAGCAGAAGAAGCGATGGTCCATTTAGCCAAGAACACATAAAAACCTTCATGTTACGTTTTGACTGGTGTGCTGTTGTGTTAAGTCATGCCTTTTGGGACTGCAATGTCAGCACGCTGTAAAAAAATGACACACTGGGGCGGCTTCATGTTGGTGATGCTTGGTTCACTGTCAAAACACAAAGGTGATGTACAGTTGAGTCTTCATTGTGACGATATTACAGGATCTCTATGTAAAAAGGGTTTTACTTTCTCTGTGAGACATTTCTGCATTTCTTCTGTACACATCTATAAACTAAAGTCTGATTGTTGTGACAGCGGATTTTGCTGCAGGAGGCTGTTTTCTTTTGCCTTTTTTGTCAGCACCATTGGTCTTGTTGCTACCAGGAGTCACTATCAGCTCATGATGGCAGGGCAGGAGTGAAGAAGATAAAAAAAAGGGCACTTTTTGAACACCTCACTTAAAATACTTCACCCACTACACTACTACACCTTTGTATTAAAAAAACACGGGAAATTATTAACAGTTTAACTATTTGAAGCCTGTAGAGGCCAACTAATTTTCCTTACATATATGGCATATGGCACTGCATTGTTTTCTCCATCAGAAGGGCACCACAGAGGGCACTGTACCATGTTTTGTTCACAGAAAGGACATCAGGGGCACTTTCTCATGTTCTGTCCTCTAGAAATGCACCATAGAGGGCATATATAGTCTTGGACATTTGCATTCACTACAGCCCTAATGATAATGATCTTTGTTGTGTGTTTGTACAGGTGATCTTGTTGACGACTGTCAGCGTAAGCTTAAATCTAACCTGAAGAAGAAGTTCCTGTGTGTGTTTGAGGGGATTGCTAAAGCAGGACAGAAAACCCTTCTGAATCAGATCTACACAGAGCTCTACATCACAGAGGGAGGGACTGCAGAGGTCAGTAAAGAACATGAGGTCAGACAGATTGAAACAGCATCCAGGAAACAAGACAGACCAGAAACAACAATCAGACAAGAAGACATCTTTAGACCCCCACCTGGAAGAGATGAACCAATCAGAACAGTGATGACAAAGGGAGTGGCTGGCATTGGGAAAACAGTCTTAACACAGAAGTTCACTCTGGACTGGGCTGAAGACAAAGACAACCAGGACATACAGTTCATGTTTCCATTCACTTTCAGAGAGCTGAATGTGCTGAAAGAGAAAAAGTTCAGCTTGGTGGAACTTGTTCATCACTTCTTTACTGAAACCAAAGAAGCAGGAATCTGCAGGTTTGAAGAGTTCCAGGTTGTGTTCATCTTTGACGGTCTGGATGAGTGTCGACTTCCTCTGGACTTCAACAACACTAAAATCCTGACTGATGTTACAGAGTCCACCTCAGTGGATGTGCTGCTGACAAACCTCATCAGGGGGAAACTGCTTCCCTCTGCTCGCCTCTGGATAACCACACGACCTGCAGCAGCCAATCAGATCCCTCCTGGGTGTGCTGACATGGTGACAGAGGTCAGAGGGTTCACTGACCCACAGAAGGAGGAGTACTTCAGGAAGAGATTCAGTGATGAGGAGCAGGCCAGCAGAATCATCTCCCACATCAAGACATCACGAAGCCTCCACATCATGTGTCACATCCCAGTCTTCTGCTGGATCACTGCTACAGTTCTGGAGGATGTGTTGAAGACCAGAGAGGGAGGAGAGCTGCCCAAGACCCTGACTAAGATGTACATCCACTTCCTGGTGGTTCAGTCCAAACTGAAGAACGTCAAGTATGATGGAGGAGCTGAGACAGATCCACACTGGAGTCCAGAGAGCAGGAAGATGATTGAGTCTCTGGGAAAACTGGCTTTTAAGCAGCTGCAGAAAGGCAACCTGATCTTCTATGAATCAGACCTGACAGAGTGTGGCATCGATATCAGAGCAGCCTCAGTGTACTCAGGAGTGTTCACACAGATTCTTAAAGAGGAGAGTGGACTGTACCAGGACAAGGTGTTCTGCTTCGTCCATCTGAGTGTTCAGGAGTTTCTGGCTGCTCTTCATGTCCATCTGACATTCATCAACTCTGGAGTCAATCTGCTGTCAGAAGAACAAACAACATCCTGGTTTCAAGTCTTTAAACCTAAACTAACACATGTCCACCAGAGTGCTGTGGACCAGGCCTTACAGAGTCCAAATGGACATCTGGACTTGTTCCTCCGCTTCCTCCTGGGACTTTCAGTGCAGACCAATCAGAATCTCCTACGAGGCCTACTGACAGAGACAGGAATTGACTCAAAAACTAAACAGGAAACAGCTGAGTACATCAAGAAGAAGATCAATAAGACTCCCTCTTTAGAGAAAAGCATCAATCTGTTCCACTGTCTGAATGAACTGAATGATCATTCTCTAGTTGATCAGATCCAACAGTCCCTGAGTTCAGGACGTCTCTCCACAGATAAACTGTCTCCTGCTCAGTGGTCAGCTCTGGTCTTCATCTTACTGTCATCAGAAAAAGATCTGGACGTGTTTGACCTGAAGAAATTCTCTGCTTCAGAGGAGGCTCTTCTGAGGCTGCTGCCAGTGGTCAAAGCCTCCAAGAAAGTTCTGTAAGTGAGATTTATTCATCAATAATTACACTTCTATGTTTTAAAATAAGGACAAAATAAATAACTAATTACATGTTTCCTGACTGTTTTTTTTTTTCAGGCTGAGTGTCTGTGACCTCTCAGAGAGAAGCTGTGAAGCTCTGTCCTCAGTTCTCAGCTCACAGTCCTCTAGTCTGAGAGAGCTGGACCTGAGTAACAACAACCTGCAGGATTCAGGAGTGAAGCTGGTGTCTCATGGACTGGAGAGTCCAAACTGTACTCTGGAAACTCTCAGGTCAGATTAAGTCAGAGTTTGTCCTCAATTATTGATTTCTCTAAATTTCAGATCGTTAATTTAGCAGTGATCTCATGCCAGGATTTCAGTTTTCATATTCCTCAGTTTGTGACCTTTCAAAAGTGAGCAGACGTTTGCGTACAGGCCTGATGTTTGAGGAGTTCTTCCTGATTCATTGTGGGCAGATTAGATGAGGTGTTTTTGTCTAAACTCAGAGCTACAGGAGGTTTTAGTATCATATCATTTCAATGACTGGATGTTTTTATAATGACTGTTTCAGTAATGATCTGTTGTCATGTCTCCAACATGTTTAGAGTAAAACATAATGGATTTGAACTGGTGCTGAAAAGAGATTATATATGTATTATATGTGTATCACTAAAAGTTCAGACTGAAGATTTTGACACAAATGATTTTTGTTGTCTTGTTCATTATTTCCTCTTCAGACTGAGTGGCTGTAACCTCTCAGAGAGAAGCTGTGAAGCTCTGTCCTCACTTCTCAGCTCACAGTCCTCTAGTCTGAGAGAGCTGGACCTGAGTAACAACAACCTGCAGGATTCAGTAGTGAAGCTGGTGTCTCATGGACTGGAGAGTCCAAACTGTACTCTGGAAACTCTCAGGTCAGATTAAGTCAAAGTTTGTCTTAAATTATTTCTTTCTTTAAATCTTAACTTCCTTTTATTTTACACACCATCAAGATGTTTTAGTTTCAGTTTTCATGTCAGGATTTTTGAATCTCTTCTGTCAGGATTTTAAATTCAATAGTACAGAAAGTCTGTTCAGTGAATTTTGTTGTTTTTTAGTTGCACAAATTATTCAGCACAAAATATGAACTCTGACTGAGATGGAGAATCTTATTTATGTTTTAATATCATATCATTTCCATTATGGAATGTCAGTTTTTTCCGTTGACTGTATAAAGATGGATGAGATGACAGTTCCCTAAAAATATCTGGATCGCCCCCTGGTGGCTGGCTGCAGTAGAGGTCATAAACCCCGCCCCTTCCATGTGAGCAGATGGGACATGGACCAAAGTGAATTTCAAAGTGCTCATCTAATAAATGTTTCCCAAAGATGTTTTCTGTCATTTTAGGTAGTTTTTCTCACACTGATATAATTTCAAGTTTTCATTTTTCTGATCAGATATTTTGGTTTCATTTTTGTACAGTGGGAGGAAGTGGAGACACGCTGTCCATCTTTATTTACAGTCAACGGTTTATTCCTGATTCAGTCATGATTACTCTCACCATCTGGAAACATGTTTAGGATTTGAACCTGTGTTGTGAACAGATTATATAGACTGTATCTCCAAAAGTCCAGACTCAACTCAGTTACTTGTTTCCTGACTGTTTTTTCTCCAGACTGAGTGACTGTAACCTCTCAGAGAGAAGCTGTGAAGCTCTGTCCTCAGTTCTCAGCTCACAGTCCTCTAGTCTGAGAGAGCTGGACCTGAGTAACAACAACCTGCAGGATTCAGGAGTGAAGCTGGTGTCTCATGGACTGGAGAGTCCAAACTGTACTCTGGAAACTCTCAGGTCAGTAATTAATGAGTCTTTCAACTGATGTCCTTTTAAAATCTGATTGACTTTCACACTTTACCTGTTTGATTTGGTTAAATGAAGCTTGGTGCATTTTCCAGGTCAGTACAGTTCATTTGGGCTGGTGTGAAAGCTGTAAACTGAAATCTGGTGCAGATCAAACAAGTGGAGTGAAAGCGCTCAAAGAGGGAGGCCTCAGTCCCATTTCAAGCTGACTGTGGTGCAGTTTGTCTGTGGTGTGAAAGCAAATGAAGCAAACACAGGAATTTATGATAGTTGATCAGTGATTTTATCATGATTTGAAAAAGTCAACTACTAATAAATCCAAGTGCTGATCATGAAATGTGTTCAGGAAGTGATCCTATAATTGATCTGTATAATCCATGTGTAGATTATTGAAATCATTTGGTAACCATGTGCACATCAGCACTGTGTTGATTAACAGGTGAAATATTTCAACAGCTATTGGATGGATTGTGATGAAATGTTGTTCAGACATTCATTTCCCCCTCAGGAATAACTGTTCAAAGTTTGATGATCCTCTGACTTTTCATCTAGAGCCATGATCAGATACATTTGTCCAAAACTTTGCTTTAGGAGCAAATAAGTGCAGAAATAGTGACATTCCCATCAGCCTCAGCTCTACTTTGTGTTTAGTGCTTATTAGTAAATGAGACAACAAACACTATTCTTTCTAAACATGAGTGGTCAACGTCCAGTGTGTCAGATTTATGGGCTTTTATTGTCAGAATATGTCATAAATTGAATATAATCTCCATAAGTGTGTTTTCATTAGTGTCTAATCAGCTGAAAATAAGAATGATTGTGTTTTTGTTACTTTAGAATGAGCCCTTTATATCTACAGAGGGAGCAGCTCCTCTTCCACAGAGGCTGCCATGTTGCACCACCATGTTTCTACAGCAGCCCAGAAGGGACAAACTAAACACTGGCTCTAGATACAGACTTTGAGGTTTTGCGTGAGTTTGGTGTCCATCGTAGGTTCTCCTACACACGGGAGAGTGAGACGAGTTGTTTGCAATCTGCAGCTCATTGGTAGATGCCACTAAATCCTACATGGTCGTCCTTTAAACATGATCATGCTAGCATTGTCATGGTGAGTGTGTTAGCATGCTGATGTTAGCATTTAGCTGAAAACACAGCAGTGTCTAAGTCCAGCCTGACAGAGCTGCTAGCATGGCTGTAGACTCTTGAAGAGTTTTCTTCCTGTTAACTCCCTGATTCATTCAGTGCTCGTATTTTTATTGACTTATTTCTTCAGTGTCAGTCTCTTCTTGTGTTTGACTGACAGCATTAGCCTCAGATGATGTGATCATGTGTGTTGTTTTGTGTGTTTGCAGCCTGTCAGGCTGTCTGATCACAGAGGAAGGCTGTGCTTCTCTGGCCTCAGCTCTGAGCTCCAACCCCTCCCATCTGAGAGAGCTGGACCTGAGCTACAATCATCCAGGAGACTCAGGAGTGAAGCTTCTGTCTGCTGGACTAAAGGATCCACACTGGAGACTGGACACTCTGAGGTATGAAGAGGCTGCTGCAGCCACACACAGTCAGTCTGATAGAGGAGGAGGAGCTGCAAACATTTTCTCTGTCAACGCTGGTGACACATCTCAACTGAATCTTTGACAGAGTTTCAGCAGCTCCTTAAAAACTCTCAAATACACTCATTTCAACTTGAGCTCTTAAAATATCAGTCAAAAGACATAAATGTGCTGTAAAAAGCAGCAGCAGACACCTGCCATCAGCCAATATTGTTGTGTATTCACATCAGCAAAGTGCGAGTCACTCTGCAGCAACAAGCTGAACTCCTGCAACTCCAGTCAGAGACCTCGGGACAGAGTTTGGATCTACGGCAACATTAAAAGAACAGCTGCTCTGGCTAGGGCTGGACGATTATGGCAAAAATAATAATCATGATTATTTTGATTGATATTGAAATCACAATTAATAAACACGATTATTCATTAAACTGATGAGCTTGCACTTTTTTGCGTCCTCTGCTCCTTTATCACTTGGTCATAGACCACTTTATGACTATACTTTATAGGGGTGCAACGGATCAAAAAACTCATGGTTCGGATTGTATCATGGTTTTGAGTCACGAATGGATCATTTTTCGGATCAGCAAAATAGAAAAAAATGATGGGATTAGGGTTAATCATAATAATGATGATAGTAATGATAATGGTTATAATATTAAAACTTCAAACTTATACAGTACTGTATTATGTACATACTAGGGATGTTCTGGTGACTAATTTCCCTGTCGATTAAACGCAAAATTTAATTTAGACTAGTCGACTAGTCTAACACCAAGAAAACAGTCAGAAAACAGAATTTTTACATTTATAATGTTAAACACTGTCCGAAAAAATATTGTGTGTATTAAGAGCCATTTGAAGCAGTTAATCACAGTCAACAAGTGCCAAATCGTACTTTAAATGCTGCTGAAATGTGCGCTATGCGCTCTAAATGTGCAGTGCAAACCAAACACATTAACTTACAAAACATTACAACAACTCACTAAATGCTTCAACTTTTCAGACCGAAGTGGATCACGGAGTCTGCAGGTAAACGACCTGGAGCTGACGTTAGCTGCCAGTCTGCTACACAGTGTGGCTAACATTAGCAGAGCTAATAGTAACCAAAGTCCAAATTAAAAGTGAATGTAAGAATGTTGTTCCAGGTTTTGATGACAAAGATGTTTTCATGAAAAGATTTGTTAACCTTCTGATACTACTGGGTAAATATCACATTCACTAATCCACATTTAAAAGATCCAAACCGTGCTTCAAAGTCTTATTATTCCATTATTATTCCTTCATTGAGACTCTGAAACGCTGTAAAAATAAAAAATGTATGTCTGCAGTGTAAATTACAGCAAGATTTAAAACTATGACTATCCAACTGTCAGTGCTTATAGGATTGTGATGAGATGAGTATTTTTCTATTTTATTTATTACTAATGTCTGTATTTATTTGTTAATATGGTTGTTCAATAAAGTTTGTTTAATAAAAAAAAAGAGGAAGTGCTGCTCTGACCCTCCTCCTCCTTTCAGGGTGGAGCCTGCTGGAGTCCGATGGTTGAGACCAGGTCTGAGGAAGTGTAAGTGTGAAAACATCACTCATTCACATCTCTGATGTCATCATCAAACACATGATCAATGATCAATAACTGCAGCTGTGTTGTGTCTCCTTCTCTCCATCAGATTCCTGTGAACTCACAATCGACACAAACACAGTAAACAGACTCATCAAACTGTCTGACAACAACAGGAAGATGACATGTGAGGTGAAGGAGTTTCAGTCATATCCTGATCATCCAGACAGATTTGAGTGGTGTCCTCAGCTGCTGTGTAGAACTGGTCTGACTGGTCGCTGTTACTGGGAGGTCGAGTGGAGAGGAGAGTTTTCTATATCAGTGAGTTACAGAGGAATCAGCAGGAAACGAAACGATGAAGACTGTGTGTTTGGATGGAATGATCAGTCCTGGAGTCTGATCCGCTTTGATGATGTTGGTCACTCTTTCTGGCACAATAAGAGAATAACATCCATCTCCTCCTCCTCCTCCTCCTCCTCCTCCTCCTCCTCTGTCTCTGGTAGAGTAGCAGTGTATGTGGACTGTCCTGCTGGCTCTCTGTCCTTCTACAGAGTCTCCTCTGACACACTGATCCACCTCCACACCTTCAACACCACATTCACTGAACCTCTTTATCCTGGATTTGGGCTCTGGTTGTCCAGGTTTGGTTCCTCAGTGTCTTTGTGTCCTCTGTAGGACAGAGAGTGTCCTCCTGTCACAGAAACATTCTCACTGCTCAACAGATCAGTTGAGTCTGTACAGGATCACAGTCACATCAATCATCAATGAACTTTGTACAAAGTGATTCAAAGTGATTGAAAAGATTCATGGTTCACATTGTAAACTTGTTCCACTTCCTGTCCTTTAAAGATGGAAGCTGTGATCATTAAACTGTGACTTGGACCTTCTGTCATGTGACCTTTTCAATTCTGACTCTCGTTACAATCAAATCAAGAAATATTTGTCATTCTTTAATGAGTGTGTTGATTTATCATTTGTAAAATCAAATAGTTAAAGGAAGAAAACATTGACTCATGTATCGATCACCTGTAGCTTTGATTGTAAATGATTCAACTGTAAATAATCAATATGCATCAAGTTGTCAATGGAAATTAAAATATGATTAAATGAACTGACACTGAAGCTAAAAGTCTCTGACTTGTTTCATGTGTTTTTACTGAGAAAATCTGACTGTGGCTCATTTTTTACACTGACATGTATTTTGAAAATGTTCATGTCAGGTTTTACCTGCCAAACTCCGACCTTAAAGGGCCGATCACACACCTGATTCACATCTGTCAATATTCACCACCTGTTCAGTTAGCACTTAGCCTGTGTAGCTAAAGTTAACAAGTAGTCTGTGTAGCTAAGGTTAGCAACTTTAGGGCCTGTGTAGCTAATGTTAGCACACTTGTAAGCCTTTGTAGCTAATGTTAGCACTTAGACTGTGTAGCTAAAGTTAACAAGTAGTCTGTGTAGCTAAAGTTAACACTTAGCCTGTGTAGCTAATGTTAACAAGTAGTCTGTGTAGCTAATGTTAGCACTTAGCCTTTGTAGAGTATAAAGTTAGCACTTAGTTGTAGTATGTTTGCTAGCTAAATGTTAGCACTTAGCTGTGTAAAGTTCGTTACTAATGTTAGCACTTAGCCTGTGTAGCTAATGTTAGCACTTAAGGTGTGTCCAAATCGCGTACTTCTGCACTTACACTTAATATTTTGAGTACGTAAGTGCATTCACACTGAGCAGTGTGCGAAAATCTAGTGCACTATGCGCACTGCATTGGCGCACTCAAATGGCCGGAAAATTGAGTGTGGATCGTGGAACGCTTTCCACACTCAACGGCTGCCATCTTAGTGACGTAGCGGAAGTACGTTACTATTTTTCAAATGAAGGCGGTGGAGATGAGCGGCAGATGTCGTTATGATTATGTTTAGCAAAACCAAAGTCCTTAGAGACAATATAATGTTACAATACATTTAAAAACGTATGGTTTAAATGAAGCATAGTTTATTAGGTTAAATATATATATATATATATATATGTTTTACATTTCCAGCAAGGAGGATGAGGATGAGACGTCCACGGAGTTGATACGGGCGTAAATATCTTGAAAAGACACTCATCGTACACACAAAACAAAACAATATCAACAAAACACGCTCGCTTTGATAAGAAAAATGTAAAAACAAATGTCAAGTGTCGGCAACAGAGCTAAAACGGCGAGTTGCATCAGACTTTAAAAGGTAGAAGAAGAAGGAGCTATTGCATCATTTCCAGTAAGTGCGCAACGGCAGTGTTTGATTTGAGACAGTACTAACCTGTCGAAAATTGTGTACTGTGCAACTCAGTACACTTCTTTAGTGCACTGAGGGAAGTACAGATTTGGGACACACCATTAGTCTATGTAGCTAATGTTCGCACTTAGGCTGTGTAGCTAAAGTTAACAAGTAGTCTTGTAGCTAATGTTAGCACTTAGCGTGACTAATGTTAAGCTTAGTAAGTTACACTTAGTCTATGTAGCTAATGTTAGCACTTAGGCTGTGTAGCTAAAGTTAACAAGTAGTCTGTGTAGCTAACTGTGTAGCTAGTTAGCACTCTGTTTAAGAGTAGCTAGACTAGTTAGCACTTAGACTGTGTAGCTAAAGTTAACAAGTAGTCTGTGTAGCTAAGTTAACACTTAGCCTGTGTACTAATGTTACATAGCTGTGTAGCTAATGTTAGCACTTAGCCTTGTAGCTAATGTTTGCACTTAGGCTTGTAGCTAAAGTTAACAAGTAGTCTGTGTAGCTAATGGTTAGCACTTAGCCTTGTACTAATGTTAGCACTTAGCTGTGTACTAAGTTAGCATTAGCTGTGTAGCTAAGTTAACACTTAGTCTTGTAGCTAAAGTTAACAAGTAGTCTGTGTATGCTAATGTTAGCACTTAGCCTGTGTAGCTAATAGTTAAGCAATGTAGTCTGTGTAGCTAATGTTAGCACTTAGCCTGTGTAGCTAAAGTTAACAAGTAGTCTGTGTAGCTAATGTTAGCACTTAGCCTGTGTAGCTAAAGTTAATAAGTAGTCTGTAGCTGTTGATGCAGAGAGGAGAGATGCTGCAGCCGTGTGATAATAAATTCTATCAAAATTTAACCGTTGGCGCTCATCAATACTCTGGTCTTTAATAATGCTGCTGTTTAATATGGAATTTCAGTACCCACCTCTACGTTTGAAACACAGTGCGCTGTACAGTTGTTCAGATTTAAACAGATTTTAGTAATTGAATTACTGAAGTTACTTGAGGAATTGTTTCAGCCCTAAAATTAATGTCTCTCTGTAATTTTCACACTTTGCAATGTCATCCTGCGGGCCGGATTGGACCCTCTGGTGGGCCGGTTGTGGCCCGCGGGCCGTAAGTTTGACACCCCTGATCTACACAATTATTTCCTGGATGTATATGTATATATGTAAACAACTGTATTGTTTTTTAAAAATGTTGTTCTATATCCTATTCTGCTCTGAATTTAATTATCTGTATACATTTTGTATAGCAGAGTGTGTGACATGAAGGAACTATAATATTAACCTCGAGACCTTGATTACATCTGCAGTTCAGTACAGCTCATGGACACCTCACACATTTACATCTGTCCCACAGGTTTGTGAGTCGTTCCCACCTGATGGCCTTTTGGAGGCAGATAGAGGCAGAAACACACGAGATGGTGAGTGTGACAAGAGCACAGACTGCACTTCACAATAATGAGGTCCCTCACACTGCCGGTGCAACGGTAAATTTATTTTTCTCTCGTCTTTATGGAGTGAGAAATATAATTCTCAAGATTTGGCATTGTTTTGGTTTGTAATGCAACATATTGTAGTGGTTAGTATCTGCATGAGGTGTGACAGTTTAACTTAGGTCTTAAAAATCTTAATGTATCATATGTTATTATTGGAATTGTAAAGTTTACTCTTTCTTCAAATAAATGTATTGAATTTAATTCATGGAATTAATAAAAGTAAAGTCAGTAATGTTCTGTCTGTGTGATGAGAAACAACAGTAAATAAAATTACTGTATTTTCTTCTTTTATCGTCTCTTCAACCCACTGATGAGTTTTTCCTCTTCATGACCTTTTTTGTCTTTGGGTCTGATGCAGAAAGATTTGGCCCACAGATTCAAAATCCACCAGTCAGCTGTGAGCCTCATCATCAATACTTGGGCTAACTGTCTGTATACTGTACTTGGAGCTGTCAGCATGTGGCTGTCTGAGGAGACAGTGAAGACTCACCTGCCTGATGTTTTTCAGACTACTCTGATACCAAGTGGTGCTGGACTGCACTGAGCTGCAGTGCC